>VYZT01054860.1:73884-91377 GCA_013400735.1 Pomatostomus ruficeps
GTTAATGAGCAAGAAAAAAAAATTGGTTTTTATAAGGAGATCCATTAACAAGAAATCACAAAGTATTCCGTTTTATTAAGATCTTTGTGTCAAGAATGAACCTGTTACCAAAACCCACCCTGAGGGTTCTTTACATTGTACATGCACACGTACACACAAAAAGAAATAAGCATATACATTTCTTAAAAATTAAAGGAACAACAACAAACCCCCAAAATGCCCAACTAAAAAACTGGCAATCCAATGATCATGGTGTACTTAAACATATAATTGAGGATTTAATTAACTAATAATATGCATGTATAATAAAGGACTTAAATTATAACAGCTTAAATGTTGTTATATAGTTCAATAACCCACATGCAATAACTTCATGAATCTGTAAGTGTTGGTAGCATATTTATAGTGCATTTAACTCTTTATAGGCTGTTTGCAATGTTAGGTCAAGTGATTGGGCCTTTTGCAGGACATTATGGTTATGGTTGTAGCATTTCAGGTTAAGTTTAAAAACTGAAGTATTTAAATGTATCAACATCCTGAAGGTGATTTTAAGATTGAAATATCCAGTTCAAGTTTCATGCCAGAATTCATTAGTCTTATTTCAGGATTCTGACATAAACAGAAAAAATAAAGATTTCCATGTATTTGTTTTTGAAAATGTTTATTTGGGATGAAAAACATATTTCTGAAAGGAATGTTTTGCTTCTTTTTTCTTTTTAATTAAAAGCTGAAATTTTGCTTCAATTTCAAAAGTAAAAACTAGGCTTCTAAAATTTCCTTTCTTTGCTTGTGACTTTGATTTAATCAAAAAGAAACCCAAATAAATTCAAAATCAGATGTATCTTTTTTCTGTTTGTAATATTATTTGTAGAATATATATTTTAGTCTGGGTCATAAGTGTTCCATTTTTATTCCTACTAGTGTCCAAGAAATGAGGGACAGAAGGGCACTAATCAGAGCTTTCCATTCACTAGCCACTTTCAGCATGTCCCCAATTTAGTGATGCTGACTCCATTTTAAGTTATCTTTTATGCATTTCCCCTTTAAATAAAATGCTGTCTTCTTTCTGCTGTGACTTCTTTATTCCTCCACTTGTCTTCTTAATGCTGGGCCTTTACAGTCCGGTTGATGAGGATGTGTTGAGGATGCTAAGGAGAGCTATGAACCTGTGTTGAGTTTGGGTGTAGAATAGTAAAATGTCGCAGCTCCCTTTCAATATTGTTTATGTTGTACTTAAAGAAAAATAATTACTTGCATTGTGGATTAGGTGAAATAAAAACCAAAATGGTAAAATGCATAAATGAATATATATGTATTGTCCTAGAATTGGAAAATATGAAAAAAACACCCTTTCCTCTTAAAAAAACCCAAACAACCAACCCAACCAACAAAAGAAACCCAACACAAAAAAAAAAAAAAACAACCCAAGGAGAAAACAAGCCTAAACACAATAAAGAGGGGAACTACATTAACTTTCAAGTACTAATCTGCCATTGTATCATGATTAAAACTCTAGAAACAGTTCTAGACTGGGGCATAACAGTATTGGAAGAACTGCAGTCACGTGTGATACTTAAAAGAACACCATGGATTTCAGTCATGTTTCATCATCGCTTATGTCTCTAATTCTGCCACCTTCCCAGGTTGTTTGGATGAAGTTATCAGATGTCTGCCCTGAGATCTCTAATTAATGATCATTTAGGGAATTTGTCTGTCTAGGCCTGTTTTAATTATGTATGCTAGCTAAAACTTTGGAGGGTGTTTAGATTGTGGTTCAGATGTCACTTGGATAACACACTTCAGCATCTGGACAACCCAAACAGATACAGAAATTAATTTATTTCGCATATCATCTTCTTGGAAAATTCACTTCATTAGGTGTTCTCATGCCCTCACAGTTAGTGAAGGAGACAGTAAAACCTCTGAGTGTGTCAAGACAGCGATTCAGCATGTACACCAAACTTTTCAGGGAATAGGGAGTGCTTTTGGGACCAGCACGGCCCTTCTAGTATGCTCCTGTAAGGGGATCCTCAGTTGCTGTGGGCTGTGAAGCTTCTGGCTAGAAATCTCAGGTGAGTTTTTATGTGTATTATAGCAGCTTTCAGAGCTCCTTAATTTATGCTTTTGATTAAGGCAGGCTGTTATCCTCTGGGCATAAAGGCAGGTTGCAGTCACCTTTTTCCTCCCTGGACCGGGAGTTGTACCATGCTTCCCTGCGCACAGAAAGGTAGCTTGTTGTTTTGAGCAGCACAGATGCTGCTGTCAAAATTAAATCAGTATGAATTAGTTTCTCTGACTGTGCAGGGGCAAGCATCAGACTTGTTCTCCAAGCAGCTCTGCTGCCCTGTTCTGGCACCTCAATGTGTTTCTTTTAATGAGGGGCCCAAAACCGGACACGGCACTCGAGGTGAGGCTTCAGCAGTGCCAAGTACAGAGGGACAATCACTGCCCTGGTACTGCTGGCCACACTATGTCCTAATACAGCCAGGATGCCACTGGTCTTCTTGGCCACCTGGGCACTGCTGGCTCATGTTCAGCCACTGTCAACCAGGACCCCCAGGGCCTTTCCTGCTGGGCAGCTTTCCAGCCACTCTGTCCCAGCCTGTAGCACTGCCTGGGGTTGTTGTGCAGAACCTGGCCCTTCGCCTTATTGATCCAGCCTATCCAGATCCCTCCAAGGAGCCTTCCTGTCCTCCAGCACTCCTGTCCAACATGGTGTCATCCACAAACTCTCTGAGGATGCCCTGGATCCCCTCATCCAGATCACTGATAAAGATATTAAACAGGACTGGCCCCAGTACTGAATCCTGGGGAACATCACTCGACCAGTTGCCAGCTGGATGTAAATCCGTTCACCACCACTCTCAGAGCTCAGTCATCCAGCCAGTTTTTTACACAGTGAACAGTGCAGCCATCCAGGTCATGAGCAGCCAGTTTCTTCAGAGACAAAGCTTTTACTCAAGTCTAGGTAGACAACATCCACAGACTTTCTCTCATCCAATACACAGGTCACCTTCTCATAGAAAGATATCAGGTTGGCCAAGAAACACCTGCCTTTCACAAACCTCTGCTGGCTCAGCTGGATTCCCTGGTTGTTCTGTATGTGCCATCTTTTTTATTTTATGGAAGCAGTTTTGACACATGGTATAGGCTGACTTAACATCCCTGCTACCATCCTCACACCTGGTCGTGTGTGTTGTGCTACCGTGTGGCAACACAGAATTCCCTGCATTATCAGGGATGGGGTCCGGCCATTAAGCATGGATGTGACCCCTAATGAACAGCCTCTGCCTCTCATGGGTGGGAAAAGAGAAAAGAGATGGCTGGTCCTATCCTGGAAAAGAAAGTAATTCTAATTCTTGGCAACTTCTCATTACATATGGCATGACTCATTTTATTACTAATTTTTGTTAGCTTTGAAAATTTCTGCAGTGCTTTGCAAAACAAAACCTGAGCATCTCTTGCCCATTGCCTTCTAGGCAGCAGAGGACTACCATTTCCTTTTTTTCTGTTCTGCTACATGGAGATAAGAAGTGCCAGGTCATGAAACTGTACTTTCAAATACTGTGATCAAAAGTAAAAGTTTATTTCCTTATTGTAAAGTGTCCTGTTCTTTGACTTGGAACTCTTGTTACAGGACTCAGTCAGACTAGATGAGACATCTCTGTAAAAAGGTCATTATCACAACTATATAATGCCAGAAGTTATCAGTTATATTGTAATATAGTTTTCTAGATAGAAATAGTATATACGTGTATTTACTTCCTACAGCAGCTCAGTAATTTCTCTTCATTAAAAAGTTGTGTAGTACCGTGGAGCACATATAGAAGTCTTTTTTACTATGTAGCATGTGCAATATACAACAAAACTGGGAGCTGCAGTCAGACAATGAAGGGTTTTTTGCAGTCAAAATGATTGTGGCCAGAGAAAAGGGGAACTCATCAGCTTGCACATTTGTGTATCAAGAATCTAAAAACATGGGAGACTGTTGGTTTTTTGGGTTTTTTTAACACTATCTCAAGAAAATTGTCCATTTTCATTCATAGTAAAAAGACAGAATCAATAGTTTAAGAATTGGGGTTTTTTATCTTTTTAAGGTAATTTTAATACTAGTTGAACATGTGACTTGCTGTGACACATTAGAATTTGTCAGCAGTGTTAAACTTGCTACATTAACCTAGGAGTGAAGAGCCACTTACAGACATGCAGTCTGTTATGTTGCCAGTGTTTGCTTCTTTGTGATTATGCTTAAATTCTTCCACCGCCTGTCTCACTAGCTCAAGGAAAGGTAATGGTGCTTTGTTTACAGAAGCGTTAATATCTAGTTAATTTCTCATTTAAAAAACCCACAAAAAGCAATTTAATTTTGTTTGTTAAAAATGAGTTCTAGCAATATGTGAAAAGTTTCTCAAAATTTCCTCTCAATTAAAAGAATTAATGGAGCTGAAACAGAAGAAAAAATATTTCTATAAGCTAAGACATGCATCTAACATTTACATGAAGAAAGACGTCCCTTTATCTTCAAGTAAAGTGCTGATGTAATGACAATCAAAAGATAATAGATGCTATGATCATTATGAAAAAAATTTGGCCTATTATAGGCAACGGCATTTTGCAGTATGGTTATTGTACAGGTGCCTAATGCAGGGTAAAATATTTTATTGTGACCCCATTTGATAGATACAAAGACTACAATCCTTTAAGGATTAAATTTATCCAGCTGCATTTCTAACATCATCCATAGATAACAGGCTGAACAAGATATTTATTTTTAAAAAATATCATAAATACATATTTATGATTTTGCAAAGCTCCTCAGCATGGTCCCTCTGCACCATTTGTGCTCCCTGAGACTGTTGTTCAAACTTTCTCACCCTGTAAGGTTTGGGTAGATTCGTACCGGATTTCAACTCTGACAAAATTTGTTCACTAACTAATTGTTCCTCAAGAATGCTGGACCCTTCACTACAGGAAAGACATTGAGGAGCAGGAGAAATCCCAGAGAAGAGCATTGAAGTTGGTGAAGTGCCTGGAGTGTCCAATGAGGAGTCACTGAAGGAGTAGGAGGCTCGGGAGACCTTATCACTCTCTAGAACTACCTGACAGCAGGTGGTAGCCACGTGGGGGTCGGTCTCTTCTCCCAGGCAGCCAGTGGTGGGATGAGAGGATGTAATTTCAGACTGTGCCAGGGGAGGTTTAGGTTGGATATTAGAAGGAATTTCTTCACAGAAATGGTGATTAGACATTGAAATGGGCTGCCCATGGAGGTGGTGGAGACACCATCCCTGTAGGAGTTAAGAAAAGACTTGGCACAGCAGTTAGTGGCATGGTCTAGTTGACATGGTGCTGTTTGGCAGAAGGTTGTACTCGATGATCTCAGAGGTCTTTTTCAACCTAATTCTGTGATTTTGTACGGTGATTAGGAACATGGATTAGTGGTGGACTTGGTAGTGCTAGGTTAACAAGTGGACCTCTATTGTCTTAAAGATAATTTCCAACCTAAACTATTCTATGATTGTATGTTTTTAAATCAATGAATCTCATCTAGAGGACATTTTATGATTCGTCTTGGAGTCATGGTAGAAAGTGTCCGTATATTACAACAATGGAAGATTCAAATGGAAGTCTTCCATAAACACTATCCTGAATTCTAAAGAAACAGCATTTAAAGTATTTTAGCATTCAAAACAGTGTAGAAGTAGATTTTCTCTAGGCCGATTTTGTAATCGACTTCCAGAGACTTCCAATAATATCTCAAGAGGAGTAAACTAAGTAAAAAATACAAAAAGAGAAATATTTCCACAGGAGGCAGGATGTGAGTTTGCCAAGAAATTTATGCTAACATTAACCAAGTAACTGTTGTCTGTTAGGATCTTCTACATCACCTAGTCCTGTATTAGCTATGGAAGGCAGTCACACTGTATGGACCATTTAAATCAGATTAAGAAAAATACTCCTCACTTGAGTAAACATATGTCAATCCAGGTGAGCTGAAAAAAATGTGTAAATCAACAAATAATTTGTAGACAAGTATAAACCATTGCATAACTTACAGTGAAATGATAAACTTTTTGTAAATTCAATGATATAAACCTGCAAAATACACTCCCTATTATAGCACTAATATTTTATTTCTTGTATCTTGCTTCCTTTAGAACAGATTCCTAAAAAGATCCTAAACAGATTAGGGTGACAGGATGATTTGTACACTTTTATACACTTCTGTATTTACTGTAGGACTAATGCTGTGAAGTATCACAGTAAGACAAAGAGCAGATATGAGATACAAAAGCACATTGAACTTTTGGGACGAGTTTTGTCAAAAAACATACCTCTGATGTAGTGAGATTATACCGTTATTAGGATTGAATCTCTATGACTTTATAGAAAAGGAACTGGCCTTCTTTTCCAGTGTAGGTGATTTTATAGGCTCCACATTCACAAGCTCATGCTCTACCATTAAACAGTTCATCTCTACAGTAGAAAAAAGAGATTAGTTGCTTTCTGTTGCAAGGAATACAACTACATGGATCATACGTGGGCAATATAAAATTTATCCTTTGGAATGACCCAAAAACATCTGGATACCTGCGTTAATCAAAGCATGCAGAAAGGGCTTCTCTCCAGCTGTGCGAAACAGCTCAGCTTCAAAGCACTGTATGACTTCCCTGCATCCTGCTTCCCCCACCCTTTGGTCTCCTGCACTTCTCCTTTCTTTGCACTTTAAATAGCGACAGAACAACTGAGTCCTGCAGATACTGATGAGATCAGGCAGCCTTTCTGCAGCAACAGCTCACAGCCCTCCTTCACAGGTTCCTTTTCTACAGATTCTCACATTCCTAACACATCTCCTGGTTCTGAGACTTGCTCATTCAGACACAGCCAAAATCCCATCTTTGTTGCTGCCACTAGAGGGATCTGTGCAGTTAACTCCTGTTCTCCTCCCTTGTCTCAAACTGAGAGGAAGGCCAGAGCAAGCTTGCCAGAGCAAGCTTACCATAGCACTGGTTTAAAAATTTCTCTTTTTTTGTTTGTTTTCTCTTTTTATTTGTTGTAGTCCTTCTTGAGTCTGATAATACAGTGTGCATTATTTATAATTCTGCTTCCTGTTAAGTTAGCTTTAAAACATTAGAGGTAAATTATACCTCTTCATCAATTATTAAATCTTGATTCATGCCTGTGGCACCCAGGGTTCCCATCCAAACAGAAGCCAGGATTATCTATATTCTGAGGTCAAGCAGGAATGTACATTCTTGCTATAACTTTGGTCCCATCATTACCAAATTACCTCTTAGTTGCTTATAGACCTGAAAAAAATAATTATGTATTTCTTTGCATGAGCAAATGGCAAGAAAATGACTTTTTTAAATGTACATCCTGGGAGAAAAAACCAGAAGGTAGCTCTTCATATATGATGGAAAAGGATGAGTGGTTGATATATAGTGGCTGTGAAAAGTAGATCTTGGTATTTTTATACTTACTATATCACAAGATGTGCAGTTCAAATCGGGGTCTTTTAAAATTTTTTAAAAATATTGAAATATTCCTTTTTGATAGATGATTGGAAGGGGCTTTTATAGTTTTCTTTTTTTCCTAGCTAATAATCAAATTAAACAGAGGAGAGTGTTAAAAAATGAAAAATTATAAAAATGTTTTTGAAGCTGTCAGAGAACACTTCAGCTATCACTGCTGCAGCGGGCACATTGTTTGAGGGAGCTGGTAAGAGCAGAAAAACTTCAACATTTCCTTGTTTGAAACTTCTTGTAGGTCAATAGTGACTGAAAATAATTACATTGGACTGCAGCCTCAGTCCAGTTCTTAGTGGACAAGTGTCCATGTCACAAAATCCACCATTGCAATTGGCAATAGTTGGCAGGCTCAGCAGAGAAGTCACGGATTGAATGGGCATGGAAATTAAACTATTCTCCTGCCCCTAATTGTGGTCCTTTCAAGTCATCGTTGAGGAACATTGTTTGGGAAAAGTTGCACAGCTGTTGGCAATGCTGAACATGCCCTGTGGATAAACATTGAATTTCCATCTCCAAGGTCTTAATCTGGCACATTTTGTAGCCTTAAAAGTCACACGGGGGTGGGGGAGCTGGGGCAAAGACACGTCTTTTTCTTTCCTTGTTATGGAAGCAATATTTTCTTAAAAAAATAGAACCCGCAGTTGAAATGAAGAATACAGCCCTTCTTCCCAAATACTACCCTGTATTCATATATATTAATTAAAACAATAAAGGTATGGTGGGGTTTATTTTTTTAATGAATCCAGTCATGTTGTTTTTGTTCACTATGTATTTCGGTATAAATGTGATAAATAACCTTTAGATACAGCACTGATGGCCTAATTGATATGCTAGGACCACTTGGTGCTCAAGGACATGGCTGGAGCCATGGGACAGTGTGGGAATCAGACAACCATTGGTTTCTCATGGACTTCAACAGGAACTTCCGCTTAACACCTGATAATAAATTTTCTTTTAGTCTAATTTTAATTGGAACTGGACATAAAAACCCAAAACCTGTGAGTGCTATCAGCTTGTTTTCCCTTCCACAGAAACAGTAATATTTGTCTGCTATATTTCAAAATGGGTTTATAGGTAAATAAAATATGTCAACTTCCTGCATACTCAACAACTACAGTGTTTCTACTCTTTTGAGGGGAGGACTGATGAATTTTGATTTTCTTTTCAGTGAAGAGTAAAAGGCAAATAATATGGCTTTTCTTAATACTGGCCTATTTTAGTGGATTTCAGCTTAGGTGACTAGCCTTCTGGAAAGATATTTAGGATTAACCCCAATGGAGACACCTCTCTAAAGAAATTACCTAAAAGACTCTATTTAACCAGGTACATCAGCTTTATGGATGATTAATCTTTTAGTGACGGTTAGTATCAGACTATTTGGGCAACAGTGGTCTAGATAAAGAGGCAACTATTCCATGGTTGTTTGGGTTTGGTTTGCAATTTTTTTAATGCTGTTTCAAAGCCAATAAGCACACAGGTTATTGCTGTACCCTTGGCAATATTAAGCATACACTTGCTGCTCTGCTCTGCTCTGCTCTGCTCTAGAAGTATTTTGCTTTTTTTGTGTCATTATTTATTGGGCATGTGAGACCATATTGTTCTAATGTTTTGTTCATATATACCAGAATAATTAAATTTCTAATCTGCTTCTTTTAATGAGACACAAATATGTAAGTGTGCAAGTGACTTGTTAGCGGAATCAACTTCTTATTGAAAACAAGTTTGTCAGTACTTGTGACATAGAAGTCTGAAGCAAAACACTAAATGGAAATATAATGTTAAAGGTAATTTTGGGTTTTGAAAATGCATGATTTCTTGCCTCTTGTTAGATACCAGGTGTATAATCTGGCATATGACTGCTGAGTTTCATGCATGGTCTGAAAAGTTTTCTAAGGTAAACCATCAGACAGAAGGTTATTTCAAAGGCTTCCTGAGTAAGTCTACATGTCTCAAAAAACATCACTGACATGCCTCCATGAAACTTTGGCTAATTCAGCTTCCAGCACTCCTGACTACAGGTTCACTTTTACCGTTGAGACAGAGTCCATGCAAAAGAATTGTAAAGACTTTCTGAAATCAACTGGAAGTCAATGCTAAATCCCCCAAGAGACCCTATTCTCCCTCAAGATTTCCAGCATGCTGCAGGAACTATTCTCCTGTAGCACAGCCAAGGGCCCAAAGGCACACAGTAGCTGCTTTTCCCAGAACATCTGTGAATGAGCCACAGCTCTTCCAACCAAACCAGTCAGACCAATGTTTCCATCACTAAGTACTGACAAGGTATACGCAGTTAATTGGTGTTAAACCACTAGCTGTGGTAGTTTAGTGTAGCTGACAATTATTATACTCTGATACCTGAATGTACTTTTATTCTTTCCTTTGTTTGCCCACTTGACTCATCATATGACCAGAGAAGTTTTAATAACCGTGCTCTGATGCACCGGGTTTGGTGCTTGCTGCCACTGTGCATTGGGTCATTTGAGTACAGGAAAATTTGCCTTTTCTATAATGTATCTCAAGAAGTATTTTTGAGAAGTGCACATTTTTAATCTATACAAAGAAAAAGAGAGTTATATTCATGTTCATGTTTGAGAGCTAAACAGAGGAAGACGAGGAAGAACTGTGATTGAAAAACAAAGGCACAACTCTTCAGCCTTTTTTCAGCTGTAGTACAGCTATTTTCTTCACCTTTGTAGATAGCTTTGGGTAATGTTGATGTCTTTGCTCTGTTCTCATCATTGTTCAAAGTTTATATCACCTGGCAACAAAGTTTAAAATTTGTTTAAATTGTCATATTCTTCTTGAGGGAGAACTAATTGGAAGGTTGAAAAGTTTAAATGTTCTGCAGCAGAAAGAGAGTTATCTCAAAAGGTTGGTAACAGAAGAGAAATTTCTTACACAATTTTATCTGTATGGTAAAGACTGAATATGGTGCTAAGCTGACAGTTCAAATACAGCTCTTTGTGGACCCAAATATGCACCACAAAATACTGTTCTCATACTTGGTCTTAATCAGCACCTCTCACAAATGGCTCTCCCATGCACTTCTCTTTTTCAACTGCTCTTTCTCATCATTTCTTGTTTTGGTGTCTGCTTGACTATATCTGATATTTTTGTTCAGTAAGGAGATAAACATTTTACTATACTCTCAGGTCTATAGTTTATTGTCCTTTTGTACTCCATCTGACAAGACCAGGAGATTAATTAACAGGCCTCTACTTGTTTGTCACTTTTCTTTTGTCTGGTGATACTTTGAGAATCTTCTCTGCATGGAATCAAATTTCTGAAATACTCATTAAAGCAGAACTCTGCCTCCATCCAAAGAGATATTTCACTGAAACTCCTCAGTGAGATCAGATATAGTACTTGCTAAGGTTTTAGGATAGAAATTAACATTTCTTTTCTGATTCTAATTTTGTAGAGCCATGCATTTATTTGGAAAACCACCAAAATGAATTGTGTATTCCTTTAATTTGATCTTTTGCAAGAAGCAGTTGAATTTTATGCACGATATTTCACCCCCACACACTGGATGTCACCCATTTGTGATTTTTTTCCCTCCCAAATATAGTAGGAACTGCTGCATCTCAACAATTTCTATGTGCTTCGTATCTCAGAAGATTGGTGATTCTCTATAGCACCATGAAGTTATTGCTGGCAAATGATGGCAATTTAATTTGTAACCTATAAACACATATATTGCACAGTGTAAGTGCTTTGGCTCTTATGTCTTTTTAAACATTTGCTGCTCTGAGTCACAAACATATTAATAGTGTTGTTGCTTCACTTAAATTTCTATTTCTGTCATCTATTAATAATCACATATATTCAGACAGACTTAAACTCATTCATTATTTCAGTAATATAAAATCAAATGGTCATAAAATATGATGAAATGGATAAAAATAAAGGTTGTTTGTGATTTCCATGGTTCTCTCTAAGAATAACAAGAAAACTTGATGATATTTGATGAGATTTGCTAAGGAAGCTAGAAATTGAAGTGTCAATCAACTGCGAGATGCTAATAGAAATTAGGCACCTAAATTCCTTGAATATTCCAAATTTAATTTGGAAAGTTTAGTGATAACATTTAAAATCAGTTCACTAAGAAACTGTAAATATTACATTCTAAAAAAGTTTTTCTCTTCATAAAACAAATATATATTTGTTGAGATAATTCACATCTATTTTATAGAATCACTCTTCTATTTGTTACAGTCTATCTATTAAAAAATGTTAAATCTTTGATTTAAAAAATCAATATTCAAAATATGTGGATGGATAATTCTACCAGCTTCTTATGGTTATTGACCAGCATAATAGACAAAATATATGCAGTCTCTGAAATGAAAATGGAGTATATCCCCAATGTAACACCAGATTGCACAAAGGAAATATAAACCCCAAAGCATCCAATGAATCTGAAAAAAGCCAATTTTGTTTATAGTCCTATCATTCAAAGGTTAAAACATTGAAATTATGTATGGCAGACAAGTTCTTTGCAAAGTGGAGGATGTTCTGATCATTCTCATTTATTTGCTTAGCTTCCTAAACATTTTCACTTTATACGACAATTTCATTTCTGTGTTCTTCAGACTTGGCAGATTCTGTCAAAAGTCAGAAAACCCACAGACTTTGTCAATAAGACATTTTGAAGGCAGTTGCATAATTAGAAGACAGTGTCAACAAAACTAAACTAGTGAAGAACAGTGGTAAGGAACTTGTATGTGTTTAAGATTTTGGAATCTTGATCCTGTGGATTGACCATGTTATATTGAGACCCCATCATCCATCGTATAGTCCTCTGCACTATTTCTGAATACCTCAGATGTCATGCATGCTATCATGAGGTTAGTCAACTGCCTATTGTTGTGAACATCAACTTTTCAGCATCATTTACTCTGAAGCTTCCTTGATGGAGTTTCTGCAGACTATGATGATTTGCAGCTTCACTGTGATGTTTATGGGCTCAATAAAGAAAAGGTTCTAAAAAGATTATGGGCACTGAAAAAGGAAATACAACCTTTTTCCAGGAGCACAGAGCAGAACAGACTAAACATTTTTGGAATTTCTTGCCTGCCACAAACAGATGATGATTCCCCATAGACATTCTTACTTGTTTTATACCCTCAACAAAAGTCTTTAGGGCTTGAATAAAAATTTCAGATATATAACAAGCCATCTTCTCTTGATGCTTTGTGGCAAGATCTTGGAAGACAGGGAATGTCTTATTTTCAAACTTTAAAGAGCAGCAAGACATAGAAGTAGCTGATATTTAGGCCTAGCTTTCACTGGAGATATCCATGAGCTAATGCAGATTTCAGATGTTACTTTGCTCTGCACATGAGCTCTGCATGATACTTGCCTAGTGTTAGCTTCAACTGGAGAGACAGATCAGGGGTGGACATAAAAACTTATCCTGCTACAGATGCAGTTGCTTTCAGGTGATTTGGAATTTAAATTGCAGTTGCTTGCAGCAGTCTGACTATGTAAGCTTCTTGCACCTTACTTTTGTGTCTTTATCTATTTTACTGAAAAATAACCCAACTTTATGTAGCTTCTTTTGAGACTTTAGTCAAAGCAGTTATGGGAAACTACAATAGCTAGATTTACCTCCTGCACATCCACAGTTGTGTTAGTCTCTTCCTTTGTGCTACATTTATAATATGTAGTGACATGGAAAAACGAAATCTCAGTTTTCAGCTTTCCATTTCACAATGACTGGGAAAAGGGAAAAATGCCTTTAATTTTGAACTGAGTTGTTGTAGTATATTTTTGAGATAAATGAAAATCAAGTGTGTTTCCGCAGAATCTGTTTTCTGTATATGGTCATATTTAAATGGATCAGGTTATTCGTAAGATTTTTGTCAAAGTTACACTGAGTTTCCTAAGATGTGATGAGATTTGAATTGCCAGCATATTCCTGAAGGGTGTATGGTCGTTTTCACAAAAGGTCATGAGTATATTAAAGGTTTTTAAGTGCAAGGCTCTCAGTTATCTCCATCTTCTTGATTTGGAGGTAGCAGAGGCAGCTAGAGGAAAGGTGATGGGATCAAGATATCCCTCTCCCCAAAAACTCCTACCTGCTGTGTCTGTCAGCAGAGTATAAATATACACAGCTGGAGAAAGATCTCGGGAATCTGTGTGAACAGAAGTGTCTTAAATCAACCTCTGCAGTCTGAAGAGCTGTTGTGCTTTCCATTCTCACTTAGATCCAAAGATAAGGGCCTGAGACATTCCAGTATTTGCAATCCTTCAGCTTCCAGGGGCTGCTCTCTCAATCCATGAGTCAAAAAGCAGGCGCACATACAAAAGTTCTGATAGAGCTCTAGAAGCAGCAGCCGCCTGGGACTGTCACCTCTATTATAAACTAGTTCTTAGCACTTACTTTAAGACTCATTATTTTCTTTTGCAGTTGCAAAGTGGCAAGAGTTTTATATACCAGAGTTAGCAGAAACAGATGTTATTGATGTGCTACGGGTGATACACTTTCAACCACAGGTTTTTAATCCATGTAAACAAAACTATAGTAAAACTATACTGATGCTCCTCACTTGTTTTTTCCTCATACTACAGATTTTGGCAAGTTCTTCCAATCTTTCTTTGAGAATGATGCTTTTGATTTTTTACTTTTTTAGTGCTCAATGTTGGTTCATTATCATATTGCTTCTAGTGTCATGTTCTCACCCAGTTAGACAAACTCTGTGCTCATAGGTGAGCTAAACTTATGAAACCATTAAGGTATTTCCTAAAAACTTTCCCTACGGCATTATCATCAATCTGCAGCCTCAGTTCCCTTTCTTCGTTGCATTTTTATCAGTATTTTTTAAAAAAAAGTCTTTACAGGTATATCCATATCAGGAGACTGAATAGTTCATGTGGTGCGCATGTACATGACACTTATCAAAGAAGATGTCCTTTAGCAAAATGCTGCATCATGGCTGTGAATGGTGGCACAGTGATTCCATAGGAGCCAGGAAAATGTCAGACTTGTCATGCTGTTTCTGGTTTATGCAGTTGTGATGTTTGTTTAAACCGCAAGGTTTAATCTAGTGTCAGCGACTGCAGAAGGATGCACTTAATTGGCATCCTAGAAGGACGGTGTGCACATTTTAAGTAGGATGATTGCTGGGGAGCACATTCCCAGCAGTACATATCAATTACTCTGGATAACAGGCACACCTACTTGGTTGAACTGACGTGTCTGCTGCTGTCTGGGGCATCGCTTCTCCAGGGCTGTTCCCAGGCTGGTTTGCTCACGCCTGCTGGTGAGAGAGAAGGTAGCAACAGGGGGACTCTGGGTGTGTGTGCTGCCAGACGTGCTCCTTGGGAGCATTTCTCCTTGCCAACGAGCATTTGGTGGCAGATTTCCGTGGGAGGAGTTCCTATGGAAACAAAACGGATATTTGGTCTCTCCAGCTTGTTCATTCAGTTTGCATTAAGTTCAAGTGGTTTAAACTTAAACTCTTAATAATGCCAGTCCCTATCTCTAAATCTACTCATAGTAGATTATGTGGCGTGAAACAATATTCTTGTAAATTCGTATTATCTTTGTTATTTTGCAAGGTACAACCACTTGTTTCCTTGGTGCTTCATTCTGAGAACTAATTCAGTCCTATTCATTAATTTGTTGCTTTTAAATATTTTGATAATTAACTTTGTAGAAAAAATATGTATCCAGGATTGTAGCCACCTATTAATTTCTGCAGTAACTAGATAGAAAAAATAATTTTTCTGCCATCACATAATAAGTATTAAATATGACTCGTCTTTCTTAACTTGAGGTATTCAGAATGCAAAGTCCAAATCCAAAAAAATAAATAACCACTTATCAATCAAATATAGTGAGGGCCAGAAGCAAGATCTTTTGTTTGTTTGTTTATTTAGGAGGTTAAGAAAAATATTAGAACACCTGGTAAGCTATAATAATTAAGAAAGTTAGAGATAATAATTATTTGCCCTTTATTGTATATGCATGGTGTCTAATTACCTAGTTAGTTTTGAGATATCATTTATTAATATTAATAAAGTAATTATTTGAAGTAATGTGTGTCACATTGTGATAACCTAATCCTTTGCTCCACAGATGTTTCTGTTAAGTGTCTGCAGATCAGTTCACATCACATGATATTAACATGATATAAAGGAAGTGCTTTTCAAAGCAGGGATAAAAAGTGTTAGAAAAATAATTGTTGCTTACTTTTTCCTTTCATTTACTTAAGCTTAACAGATTGAAGAAGCGTGTCAGGTTTGTTTTGAGATTTTTTTTCCCAGGAAGATTGAATGTGAATCTAGCATGCAGATGGCATGTAATTGCATTTCCTGCATTGTTACTATATGGGTTTCATTACTTTTTCACAGCAATGCACTGAGATTTAATCACCCAAGGCTAGCATTTGCTGGTAAGATGGGCGTATCTAGCGGTCTTGCTCAACGGTCAGGGAGCTTACCCCTTGCCTCATGCACTTCTTCTATTATTGCTGTACCATATGTTCTTTACAAATCCAAACAGAAGAATCATAAGCACTAAATTTACCTGGGACTAAGCTGAAGCATTCCAGACAGCTACAAAAAACCACAATAATACTTCTCTTGCCATCTCGCCTCCAGCGATTTCTTTTGCTTCTCTGTTTTGCCCAAGACAAGTAGTTATCAAACTGAACTTCTGGAGTGCAAATTAGAGTTATCCCTTTTTTGAGAACGTACTTGCTCATTCTCACTGCTTGTGAAACGAGCTATGAAATTTGTTTCATCTCTCCTGATGTTTACACAGGCGAGAAAGATTTTCCCACACTTGTGTGTATCTATGATTTAACTACAAATGACATTGTACTTCTCTAACATTAACCCCTTAATCTAGTACATTTCTACAAATAACCACCTGTAGTCAATTCTTTATTCATAAGCCTTATCTGTTGTTACAGTATATAATCTGTGAGAATGCCCTAATTTTTATCATTCTCTAAGCCTGTCATCATGGCTGAGACAAGGCTTATCCCTCTGAGCAGATGAGATTAGTCGATCATGTTGAAATCAGAAGAGGGATTATAATGCTTGTAATACACTGAGTCAAATTAAATGCATTTTGTTTGTACATCAGAAGATCTTGTTGCTAAGGCTTTGGTGTCTTCTGCTGACTGTATAAATTGCCAATAAAACATATGAAGGATGGGTATGGGAATGAAAAGTCAAGCAAAAAGCAGAAACAAATAAAAAATATTTGGTTTCTTCTGCCTGTTAAACTAGAGGCTTAGCTGTTCTGATGTCACCAACAACAACAGGGTTTTCACCAAAGACACACGATGATCTAAATTTCAAGTTATTAATTTTAATTTAACTTTGGCCAACTCTAAGGACATCTTTTCTTCTCAGCAACTTCTTGTCTCTTTGTATGTATCCTTTAGTTACTTTTTAGGCAGGTTACTTTTGCCCTGACTGTTTTGTCAGTATGCAGAATAAACACACAGTATTTTTGGCCTGTGATGCATAAGGAAGGAGATACATATACATCAGAATATATATATCAGCTATATATCAGAAATAAAGCCATAAAATTATGAATAAGCAGGTCAAGTAATTCCTTCTGCTACCCCACCTGGTGCTTCTGTCATACCAGAGTGATACAACAACTACAGCTATTCTTAGAGAATAGAATTAAAATAGAAGGACATTTCCGAGTAATAATCACCATTTTTAATTTTGATTCCTCTGGATGACCATTCAAAAGCTGGGATATTTATCTTAGCCTTCTCTGAACTGTCTGAAACATATGATTCAAAAAATTGAGATGAAAATACCAACCAAACAAGACTACTTATTATTTCAAGCACTTCTTGTTCCAAGTCCCATTCACAAATTTGAAAGTGAAAGAAATTTAAAAAAACCACGATGAAAACTGAGTGTAAGAATTAAGTGGGAAGTATGCATGTGGTAGGAGCATGTCTTCCCCTTTTAGTCTTGGGGT
>VYZT01054860.1:91402-102611 GCA_013400735.1 Pomatostomus ruficeps
ATAAGAATGGTCTATTATTTGGCTTCTAGGAAGAGAGAAGATCTAATTCAGTGGAATTATACTCAATTGCATCAAATGTCACAAGGAAATTTTAGTTATGCTTGTAATAACTAATGACAATAAAACTAAGCTTTTGACATCAACGGGAGGAAGCAATGCCTAAATTAAAGGAGTTGAGGTTTCTCCCAAGTTTAGAAATCCTTGTATTTTGGTAGGTTCTGGTGGAATGCAATCCCCTGCATGCCTGCTGTAAACAAAGGCTCTTAATTATCTGAATCTCTTGGAGCCTATAATACAATCCTTGTGGAGCTGTATTAAATATGTGAGAGCTATGAGATTTCTACATAAAGTAGCTTATAGACAGCTTGGACCACACAGGTTTGCTTTCATCTCCAAGCTATTTTCCATATGTGAGTTAGGCTGAGCTCTTGCCCTTCCACCAGCATAACACTCTAGTTGGTGACCACATTAATCCTTTCACAGTGCTTGAATTTTTTAGTATTTATTTTTGATAACTCAAAATCAGTAACAACACTTGAGCTTGTTTGGAGATTTTCCTTCCAGAAACTGTCCTCTAAGGCCTTTGAAAAAATAATGTGCCTTATATATTCCAAGCAAAAGTAGGGAACCTCCTAAGACTGTGACTCGGCAATAGTCCGCCTAAATAAAAATATGGACTTTAACATTAGGCTGTGTTTCATTTTATAAAAGTTTTGGTTATATATCATACTATGCAGAAGCCCTGAGCAACATTATTGCACTATATTATGCCACTTCAGCATTATTCCTCTAACAAGACCTGGTTTTGCTACAGTCTGTGAGAAGTACTATACAATACCTGAGGATTAACATGAAAAATTAGGCTTTCATTAGAATTTCTGATAGCTAGGAGAGAAGGATAATATGCAGCAAAATTGTAAATAGATTGCAATATTTCCAATTTTTCTGGTAATATAATTGTACGGTGTTTCTTTAGATATTTTTCAAGATACCGCAAATATATATCCTTCAATAAGCCCTGGCCCTGAACGAATGAAATAAACGTTTAACTTCACACATAGTGAATAAACTTGTAGACTTCACAGATTTCCTTTGTTTCAGCATGAGAGGTCAGGCAGATATTGCAGATTATTTTATTTTTTCAGCTGGAGGCAGAACTGTTGATGCTTCAGGCACCTGTTTTGCTGCAGTGGTGCTCCTCTACTTAGGCATGACAGGAATTGCACAGAAGAACCGAATTCATAGTTCTGAGACTAATCTCTGCTAGCATCCCTCTTCCTCAGGTATAACCCTTCTTTGCTCAGTCCTGCACAACTTTTTTGCCATTTCCAACTTCTTGTCCACTGCTGCTACTCTGTTTATACCTCTTAGTGAACTTTGCTTTAGCCTTCTGGTTTTTGGCATACTTGTTTCTCCTCTCCTTTTCATCGCACCTCCTCCCCTTCACAGGCATCACTAGGCCCTAAATCTTAGGGCTTAAAAAACCAAAATGAAATATGCATTTTTAACTTATCATATAAAACAAGGTTTTGCTTTATATTACATTTTCTTACAGCATTAAGTGGAGACAAAGACAGAAAGATGGGGTTCAAGGTTTTGATAATTGAAAATGGTAAGACTGCTAAACTCTGTGTGCCTGGAAAAAGATGTGTATTTCCTTACCCATTTTCCACCCCACCAAATATACGCACCTCCTACCCTACAAACTGATTTTCATTGCTGTCCATATATATGTGTGCTGTGCTCTTTCAAAGACCATAAAAAAGATTTCCATCATTAATATCTGCAGAGTGTTTACCAGCTTTGGCTGTTTATTCCTTCTTTTGCAAGTTTATGCAATAAAAGCGTTGCTATAAATTGCACAATATAGGTCAATATTAAAAGATAGGTGAAAATAAATTTATATTAGTCCAGGCATTTATATGAATGTACAGTGACCTCTTTGGTTTCATTAGTTCAAATACAGAAATGCCAAGGGTATAAATCTTTACATTTCAACACAAGCGTGGTTCATTACTAGAGGTCAAGATGATTATTTCCTCCATAATGTTTAAGTATGCAGTTAAGTACAGCTAAGTTTGTCATAGAAAAGTATATTAGTCATATATAAGATACCAGACACTGGACTTTACCTGTATATGTGCATGTGTGTGTATATATATATTTTTTTTCAAGTGTTAATTTCTGTCATTTGATAATTTTGAGATCCTTCCCAATTCACTTCCCCAGTACATAATTCAAACATGCCTGTCAGATGTTTGGAAGAATCATGAAACTGTATTGCAGAATGCCAAAGCCTGGCTAGAACAAAGATTAATAAATAGCTTTGTTACTGACATGAAGAGGAAGACACTAAAAGTAAAGCACCAGGTGAGCCTGGATGGAATGTCACAGATGGATAAAAAGCGCAAAGAAAATGAGGATGTGACATTTCTCCTACACATTTTCTGTAGTACCTGGCTGTGAATATACTGTGTTTTTTTTAGTCTTGGGGAGGGAGTGATGTACAAGTGTGTAGTGAATGACCAATGGTGAAAGCAGATAAAATCAAATGACAATACAATTTGATAAGAAAAAAGCCTAAATCATAAACCAAAATATTTCTGTCATTGCCTTTAGCAAACATTCTGGCTGTAGCTACTCAAACATGGCCACTAAAGGGACGTCTGCAAAGTTTTATGTAACTCTAAAGAGTAAAAATACTCATTCTCCTCTTCCTCAGCAGTCTATCCATAAGTACTCTTATAACTTTCTTAGGGAGAGAGGTACAAATGAAAAAACATTAAAGTGGAGTTTAGCATCTTCAAAATTTTTTTTTTTGAAAAGTGCTTCTTCTGAAGGAAAGAAAATGAAAATGAAAATAAATCAGTTTACAAACTGCTCTTCGTCCAACAGCACTCACCTCAACAGCCACAGCTATGCTAAAGTATCCATCACTGTAATTTCTTTTAGCATGCATCCCTTTCAGTCCTGCTGTCAAGACTCCAGTTTGCTGATGACATTTTCCCTTTGCAGTGATGGGCATTTTGAATATGCAGAAACAGCAGTAATAAAGTGTAGTATAGATTTCAAGGAGATTAGTCCAAAGCAGCCATCAATAATTTCTCATCTGACAGAGGTGATAATTGAGGTAAGCTGTATAACTTGAAGATTTCAGTTTGGTTAAAATCGCCCTATTAGCTGCTTAATAGTGTTATTAGTCAAATAAATTAGGCTAGGATCTTCCAAATAACCTTGGCACTGTGTTTATTAAGTATGCTCAGTCTTGTACTACATCCACTCTAACAGTGCATTACCAGGAGAGATGGTTGTCATACTGCATGCTATTCTGAATGTGCTTGCTTTTGGGCTACAAAACATTACAGACTTCAAACAACAGAGCATAAATCTGTTTTTGGATAAACAAATGACAACAAATCTGGTGGTAACTTATGGCACAAATGTTAGGGAGTATCAGTGACTTTTTTTTTTTTTTTAATGTTTTCACTTAGAGCTATAATGACACAGCCTCCTCTTAGCTTGCAATCTTGCCAAGCTGCTCAATTCATGCTCTCCATATTAAGATGTTTCTAATGCACAAAGCACTGTATGAGTGTTTTGGAAGTTTAGGAACAGATTTTACACATGGTCACCAACCACTTAAAAGTGTAAACATAAACATGACCCTAGAGGAAGGCAGATGGTCCTAAGCATTGATACTATTTTGTCACTGAAATCAGTCACAAAAATATATTATTTTATGGTCTCTCACCACCACGTGCTTAGTGTCTCACAAGAGAAGTGTTCAGCACTATTCAGTATCTGACCTGGTATCTTAATACTCTAGGGAGAATCCAACACTAAAAATGTATATATTTTATAATTAAATTTAGGGGTTTTTTTAAAAAAAGCATCATTTGGACTGTTTCCTCTTCCCTTAAAAAAGACACTCTACCATAATAATAACTCACAGAAGTGGTGGGGAACACAGGAAAAGGAAGATTTTAATGCAAAGTATAAAAACAAAATAGAAAACCAAACATACTTGGTGGAAATGAATGCTCACATCTAATATTAAAAAGGATCTGTATGACACCTATACAAAGAATAAACATGTGTGCTTCCTTCTTAAGTATAAAAAAAGGATTTTTTTTACACATAAAAGAAGGAAAATTATATTTTACATCTTTGTTTCATATCATGTAGCCCAGTACAAAAATCCATATAAAATAGATTGCAAAGTTTCATTTGTATATTTGCATAACCCAGTTACAATGGCAGTATTTTTCTTCCAGCCTTTACTTAACGATGGCTACACAAGCACTTTGAATTTAAAACTCTCTACTGTATGTAAAGTGAGGTACATGCTTTTACCGCTTGTCAAAACAATCCTGAAATCCCATTTTCCTTTAATAAAGTATAGTTTTGTCCTCCAGAGGTATGCTTGAATAAGATGTCATAGTCTGTTTTTGTTCAGGATTGCACCCTGCTGATGTTCTTAGGCAGCAAGAAAATTACCTTATTGAAACATATTGCTGGTAGTGACTATAGTGCCAAATTTTGCATTGGTATTACACACATGACATATTCAGAGACCTTTGAGTAAGACCATGAATATCAAGTGATTGAAAAGATTATACAGGTTTTTTCTTTGGGTATAAAAGGTTGTGGTTCTGGATGAGTGTCTTTCAGATCAATATAATTATGTCATAAAAAGATGTAACAAAGTAGTTACTTTGCAGGCGTTCACACTTGCCTGATTTCATACTGATTTTATTCTGAGTAGAATTATTTTCCTTGCATCAGTTGCACAGTTGTTATTTTAGAGGACTGGGGGTTGTTTTCAAAATAGTTGCATAATTGCAGGCCCTCTGCTAGATGTGAGCATCCAGATAAGGTAATAGACTATTTATAAAGTTTGCTTTTCTAGATAAAGATACATAGACTTAAATTACTATGATGGAGGAACATAGCCAAATATTCACACACACACAAACACAATTTATATATATGTGCACCCAAATTCATATGTGCCTGTATGCACAATGGAATGAATATACTCTTTATGAATCACATATAAACATTTTAAGAGTGCATATGTTAGTACTAAAATGAGGTGATATAGAGGTCTAGTTCACTTTGGGTAAAAATCCCTGAATTTCTGGCTGTAGCAGGTGTTTGGAAGCTGCAAGCAGTGTGATAATATTAAAAATTCATGATATGTGGGTTAAAAGTGTTATTTGAATGTTGTATTTTTCCCTTAGACAAATTTAGTTATGCATGTGCTAGTTTTGTGACCCTACAGACTGATAACTCACTGCCAAAAATCATCAGAGGCAACAATTTGGCTGGCCTGCTTGGCAAAACACTGCCATTCTAGGAAGCAAAGTTATCATAGTAACTCCTGCTGGTCACTGGAGTGGCATCAGAGAGAGAAAGCTGTGATTTGAGAAAGGGGAATTATAAATTTTAGGGGAATTTAGAAAAAGTAGAAAATAAAATTGATAAAGCTGCAGTTATTTGCAGATAAAGGATAAGGTGCTGCCCCGAGTGGTTCCCATGAACATTTCACATGCTAGAGAATCAAGTAAAGCTATCAAAAATGCCTGTTTTTTCACTAGCTTCATTTCTTTTTAGAGTCAATCTCTTGACAAGAAATCCCTCCAAACACCACAATGAAACTATTCCATAAAACACTCATCTAACCCCAGCCTGCATTTATTAAGAGATGGGTGGCTGCCCAAAATCCTACTTTGGGCTGCTCCAAAATTTAGGAAACGGGTTTAAAAGAGAATCTAGAATTTACCAAAGGGCTCATCGTGGCTGTGGATCCCCCGGGTTAAGCACCTGCTAGAACTTGTCTGATATCTAAACCCAAACTGTCATCTCAGATATGTGATCTGGATCAGTCTCTGACAACTACTGGAGATGCTCTGGGTCACTGTTCCCTAACAGCTTTCCAACAGGAGCAGGGCATGCAATACACCCAGGGCACACGAGTTTAAAACCTTCATCTGGATAAATAGGATTTTATGAAATGCTTTTCCATGAATGTGTACAAACTTGACTTAATGCCCCAGGAAATTCTTTCCATAGCTTTGTTGCTCTGAGCAGGCTGTAGTGCCAGGAGAAAGGATGAGTTAACCTTTGATTTTTTTGTGAGAATTTTAACACTGCCAATAGTCTCTGTGGCATGGCTTTCTAGGTTTGCCCCTCCGAACAGTTGCATTTATTCACATTACAATACTGTACTATTCCCAAGCACTAAATCACACTGAATTTACGGAACAAGGAAAGGCCTCACTTACTTATTGCATAACACAGATGTCCTCAAGAGACTTAGCAGACACAAAAGGTTGAGATTCAGACTTAGGGTGGGCTAGAAAGATTAACTATAGTTTAACATGGCTTCTTACAAAGGTATGTGATTTTAGAGCTACAACTTTCCATTTAGTGAAATCCATTTTCATGCTTTGTACTATTTTACTTTAAAAGCACATAGTTGCATTAAATTGCAATTTCTATGCTGATTGTCATTCTTTTATTTAGACTACCTATTTACATCAAGCATTCTCTAGCTATCTTCTATGTCTTCTTTGTATCTGAGTTCTGCAGAGGAAAACTGCATACTGATGTATGCAGTGTAGGCAATAAAGACAATGAATTTGTGCACTGGCAGTGCGGTGATCCTTTGGGAATCACAGAGATGTGGTGGGTTGGCTCCTGTGACTGGAGTGTTGCAATGGGGGCACACAGGCACTTGAGGAAGGGCAGGATTCAGGATGGGAAGATGGGAATGCCAGGGTGGGTCAGCATTTGAGCAATGTGGTCTAGTGGAAAGTTTCCATGTTTATGTCGGGGGGGATGGAATTAGATAAGCTTTAAGGTCCCTTCCAACCCAAACTGTTTTATGAGGAGAAGGAAGCTTCCTTTAAGTGAGAGTGCATGGAGCTCTGTTTCGGGACGGAAGACAACAGAGGGTTTATGGGTCATGATTAAAGATTTTTTGAAGACTTCTTCGTGTGCTTTATTGGAGTGAGTCTGTAGGTCCGATGCATCAAAACCTGCCCTTGCTTGGTCCTGCTGTCTATGAGCTTTCTTATTTAGAATCTTGCAGACAGGCACGTTGCTTATTTCTTTATCCTTTTTTGGGTCAACACAACCAGACATGACAAGGGTGATGGCATTTGGGGGCTACCCTCACTTCCTTAGAAAGGCCTCTGATGTCAGGAATGAAGGCAGGGATGAGTGTTTCAGAAGCAGAGATCTTCTTTTTTATCTCATATATTTTACCCCCTTTCTCCATCCTTTCTGAGTGGAAGAAAGAAAGGACGGGGTCTGACTTAAGAGTATAAAGCCAAGGCAGACCACTACATCCAATGGCCCAACCTTCAGCACAGTACAGGCCAAAATACCCACACCCCACCCACACAGGAATCCTCTGTGTCAAACCAAGAACTCAAGCTTTTGTATAGAACTGGCTTTTACTTTTATTGTACTGTTTACTTTAGAACTACTGTTATAAATTGACTTAACATAAAGCCAGTCTGATAATAAAGCTTAATCATCCAGGTCACCGATTTAAGTAGGACTTTGGCTATATGTTAAAAGCTACAAGTTCCGAGATTGGCTCATTCCTTACTCTCTATTTCATACAGTTTGATATCCTGCCTTCATTATAAATGTCATCACCTGTGCATTCCTATGGTAGATATTTGGTTTTGGTTATCCAGTGGGTGATATGAGGCAAACTCCAGCACCTGCACCAGCTGGACTGAGGAAATCATTCTGACGACCTTTACTGGTGATGGCCCAAATGCGCTGCAGATTCCACAGAGCAGCCTGAGTTTCCTTCATGTCTCTTTCATGTTGGGCAAACTCTTCATTTTCATATCATTGTAGTTTCTTTCCCTGACTGTGATTGCACCAAGCTGTGCAGATGGGCACGTCTTTGCTATGTAATATTTGTGGTCAGCAAAAATTAATAATATAATTATGTTTCCCACCATTGTACTTTCTGCACTGCTCCATGTTATTTACTTCACTAAGCATGACCTACCAAGCTTCCTGGTTCTGTAGGTGTGGAAACGATTCCTTTAAATGTCCTCCCCTCATGAAAGTAGATCACTTCACTGTATTCATTTCCTTTATAAAGATGTCCCTTACTCTGTCATATTAACTCTTGTTCAGTTATTATTCCTTTATATTAATTTAATATAAATTTCGGTTCCTCTTCTCTTACACTGCAGCAAGGAGATCAATGCAGTACATGACAATTTTATTACATCAGCGTATTCATTTCCTTTATAAAAGTAAATCATTCTGGTAGATTCACTGCCCCACAAGGTTGTACTTATAGATCACTGCACTAACTCCCCAGATAAATAAAGACCGTGTCATTTTGGTCACTTACACTACACGTAAATGTGAACATATTCTCCTTCATGACATATATGTATACAGTATTTTATTAATAACCACTTTGTTCAGGGGCTAATATGGCACTGGAATGTACTTATTTCTTCATAGCAATTCAGTGATTCTCTAGAGAGCTGCAGCTACTTCCAGCAGGACTTTGGACAAGATATACGTGCATGCTTTACAGCTCCACTCCCTTCTTCCCCACTTTTGCTGCCTCTTTCCTCAATTGTTTCTTATCTTTCTTTTTTCTCCTTAACTTTCCTTCGGTGGTTGCCTTGTGTTTGCTTGTTTGCTTTGCTCATCTCACAGTTTTGCTGAGAATTTAAATGAGGGCTGAGAATAATAGCTGAAATGGGGATCTGGACCAGGAAAACACCTTTCCTGCAATCTCTGAGCTGGCCCCTCATTTTCAATTCCCTGTCCCGTCTGAGCTGGCTCAGTGAGAGCACCCACTGAGGAGTCAGCTGTACATGCTGTGCTGTGCCTCACCCCGTGTGAGCAGCATCCCTCCCTCTGCTCCTGCTCCATGTTAGTGGATGTGTCCGGTCCACCACAGCACACAACAAAAAGGGGAACAGATGAAAGCATATAATTCTACTTGGATCTTGTTTGTTGTTTTTACACCTCTGCATGTTTTTCCAAAACTTTCTTAAGCTTAGTCCAGTAGGAGTACACTCTTAAATAGAGATTTCTGCTATATAGACATGGATCTGAGTTAATACAAATGGATTAAATGCATCTTATATCCTTTTCCAAAATCATACTGCATCCTAATGTATGTACTTGACCTAAGGAGAGTTGCAAGCTATCAGCTGATTCCAAGTCATAAAAAGGTGTTATAAACCCTCAATTAATTTTGTGAGGAAAGAGAGGGGCATTTAATCATTTCAACAAGCTCTAACAGCATGAAACTAAAAACAGCAATGTAAGGGTTAAAAGTAAGCAACCAAAGAAAAGCATCAAAATCGAGTAACCAAACAAAACCCACAGTCCTTACATGCCTCTCAAGAGCTGCACACAGTCTGCCCGGGATTTTCCTTTATCCCGAGTTTACTATGTTCTCCCTTGTGTCTCCTTCCTGCTCTGTGAAAGGTCATATGGCAGCATGATGCTGTCTCTGCATTCTCCCTCTTCTCCAAGTTTAGGTCCAATGATTTCAGTGTGTTTCAGATGTAAATTGTTCTAAATTTTCTGAGATCTGAAGAGAAGTAGTACTTGCATTTCTTTACATTTTAGAAACTGTCATGGAAAGGCATGCTCTGCTGCAAATTCTTCTCGTTTCCAGTACAAACACTGAACTATACTTTGGCCAATTTCAACATGAAAATTACAGTCACTCATACTGTAACATTGCTTTAGCTTCGTTCGCACTGCTGTAGTTCGATAGTGTGATTCTGAAACTTCTGAAATTCTGAAAATCTTTTTGTTCATTTGCTTTTAGCCCTGGGCAATCCCTCACAGGCTGAGGCATCAGGTAGAGGATTAGCATTTTTATTCCCTTTCAGACAAGTACATTAGGATCTGAGGAAGGGGAATATAATCACAGGAAGACATTGGTCAAATCAGTTAAACTTCTATAAAGCTTTGCAACAGTGTTAATATAATATATAACAATATAATATAATATAATAACACTAAAACTAGGAAGTGTTTTTTTGTGATCTCTTTACTCTAAAAGCTATATGCATATCAACAGGCAATATGTGAAAAGCCAGAAACGTTCCCATTCCTTTTGCCTTCTAACAAGGTGATGGGCACAAAAGAGGCTCATAAACAGCACTTGAAACCTGCTGTCTGTTCTGTTTCTCTAACTGTTACAAACTGATTATCTTTTAAGTAGCCACTTACGTTGGTGGGTAATGTCTGTCTTCCCCATTCATGCCATGAAAAACCAACAAACAAACAAAACTCACCACAGAAGGTGCTCAGGAGCCCTGGGGGTTTTTTGTGTTTTTGTCGTTTTTTTGTTTTTTGGGGTTTTTTTTTGCCAAGAGATCTACCTTGTGCTGTATTTTCCAAGACACGTTCTGCCTAATTCATACAGACAACCAGGTTATGTTCTCAGTGCAGTAATAGGTAAAGGAGCTGGGCTGTCCCTACAAATGACTTGAGAAGGGCACTCGAGTGCAAGGTGTGCAGGAGAACCTTGCAGGAATCAGAGCCCGTTAAAAGCCACAGCATCCCCAGCCTGGAGTCCACGTGCAGTGTGAAAGGGAGTACAGAGAGAAAAGCAGAAAATGCAAAAAGAAGGTCCCTGTGGCTTTGTCTGGAAAGGGAGTTAAAAAAGCAAACAGAAACCAACAACCTACAAAAGACAAACATTCTACTAAAAAACTACAAGGCAAGTTCAAGCATTGGGGCCCTCACAGTAGGAAACTGGTCACATGGGTAACATCATGAAATTTTACTGCAAAATATCTTTTTTTTTCTTATTTGAAAAGACAAATTATTAGCATTTTTAAACAATTTCAATATGTTTAATGGCTGAAAGTTAAGCTCAAACTGTTCCGCTTACTGAATAAAGTGCTAGGTCTGTAAACAGGAATCTTAAGTTACCCCAAGAGTACACTCATTTTAAATTTTACTTGAAAGCGGGATGTACGTTTATTACAATTTCAAACAAAATGCTAATGCCATTAAACAAATGAGGTTTAGGCAAATTAACTGCATTTTAATATTCTGAAAGCCTATGATATAGGACATTGTGTTACGAAACATTGGCTAGAAGTATCAGTTGCAAGTGGGATTTTCATTGCTGTGAATCTCAGGAGAATATTTGTAATTAGTATCATTTGCCTAATACTTCAGG
>VYZT01054862.1:5203-28511 GCA_013400735.1 Pomatostomus ruficeps
TGAGTGGAGCTTTCCTTAACCGCGGCGTAGAGCGTTGCCGGCGCGGAGGTGCGGGCCGGGCGGCGGGAGCCGTGCGTGCTCGGCCTGGAGCGCCGGGCCGGCCGCTACGGGTGAGTGCGGGCCCGGTCGGTGCCGCCGCGGCGGGTTCGGGGCGGGACGCGGGAGTCACCGACACCGCTCGGTTCTCCGCCGAGCTGCCGTGACTCTGTGGGACCGGCGCTCCGGGGATGCCTTCCCGGCTCCCCGATGCTCCTCCGGCAGCCGGAGCCGCTGCGATCCCGGTGTCGGACCGGCCCCGCGGCACGGGGAGTTCAGCAGCTTTCACTCCTTTCCCCGCGGGTATCCGCGTCCTGCTCGGTCTTACCCTCGTTGCCTTTTCCCTCCCCCTGCCCCAGAAGCGTAGCGATGGAAGTCAAACATTGTGTCTGTGTACACACAGCTCCCGGCTGTGTGTGTATGAGCAGGGCGTTGTGTCCGGGTCTTTACCAGCCTTCCTTCTGCCCGCAGGGTCGTTATTCGCTCCCAGGAGAAAGAAAACTCTGATCCGGATTATATTCCCATCAACAGCCGCTTTAAATGTGTGCAAGGTACTGGCTGCTGGGGGGAAGGTTGACAATCCCCTGCTGTTCATCCACAACCCCCAAATTTAGTGGTGTTTCCAGTCCTGCCTCCTGGGCCAGTGTGGAGTGGATCTTCCCCTGTGAAACAGCAGCTCACATTTTATGGAATCCCCTCGTTCCTCATCCAAGCAGGTTGTCATTCCATGTCAGCATGCAGTTGTCAGGAACTTGGCTGGCTCCAGTGCGTGGTGGGCTTGGCATCACACGGAGCCAATACATGCAGAACCTGGTTTTGGGGTCTGGAATTCGGTGTCTGCTAGTGTCTGTCTCTGGGGCTTCTCTGCTGTGCCAAGAGCTGGGAGCTGTTGCCTGATCCCTGCATGTTTACATCTAAACTTCGTAAGGTCTAGTGAGCTCTCGGCTCCCAACAGCCACCTGTTGGATGAAGAACTTGGAGGGACTTAAATAGCAGCAAGTGGCCCTAGGGCAAATCCTTGCAGGAGTAAGAGCACCTTTTCCTGGGTTTGCTCATTCCCTTGTGTGCAGTTCAGTGATGTTCTGCCCCTGATCCTGCTCTGCAGAGAAGCTCTGAAGTTCCTTGTCAAGTTGGTCTTTCCCAAAGTAGCTGCACTGATGGGCAAAAATTGTCCAGATGTATGAGAACCGTGTGGTGGGAACCTCCCTGGGACACTTGTTGGGAGGTGACTGTCCGGGTTCTCTCTGCCAGAACCACTAGGGCTGTGCAGATGTAAATTAGAGCTCTTTGTTCCTCTCTCAGGGCTCCTTATGTCTGGTAGCAGGCAGTGTAATTATGTGAGTCCTCAATTACTGCAGCATCCAGTGTGAGCTCTGCTGATCCTGTTTTTCTCTCCTCTAGAGGCAGAAGAAACTCTGCTCATTGATATAGCTACAAACAGTAAGTTTTACAAGGGCAGTGGTGTGGCTAAAGGTCCTGTCAGGGAACAGCCCCTGGTGCTTGTTTTGCCTTCCAGTCTTGCCCCAGGCTCAGTGTTTGTCCTCTGCTCAAACAGGGATTGTTTCCCTCTGATGTTGTCATCTGGCTCTGTCAGACACTCGGTTGTCATGACAGACAAGGTTTGAAATGCAAATGATTGAAATGTTTGCAATTTTTCTTCCTGCTTTTAGAGCTCTTCTCTGCGAGATTGCAGAAGGGGAATGATTCCTAAAGCCAGGAGAACGCGCTGGGGATACCCCAGGTGGGGCGGGGGGACCTCGGAAGCACAGGGAGAGTGGCTTAGGTGCAGGTTTCTGTCACAAACAACACCTGGAAGCTGTGTGGGAAGCCTGGTGACTCTGAGGCAGGCTGGGCTGACTTGGGGTGTGTTTGAAGCAGGCTGCAAGGTCCGGATACAGGGGGACGAGATGCCGGAGCGGCTCTTCGAGATCCCTGACGAGGAGTGCTGCTTGGGATTCCTGTCGGAAGTGCAGAGCATACAGGAAGGTGAGCAGATCTGCACCTCTGCCTGTGAAAGCCTCTGCCAGCGGTTTCTGACAGGGATTGTGTTTTTCCAGCCCACCTGAAAGCATCTGTTCCTGAACCCAGGGACTCCGTCATCTGGCACCCAGTGGAGAAGAACCTCACGGGTCTGTCGCAGGCCTCCTCTCCAGGTACCGCTGGCTTTGCCCCGAGGCCTGTGCAGTGCTGCGGTGCCCAGGGTGGGAGCTAGGTCTGGCCCTGCTCCCTTGTCCGTTAATTCCTTCCTGAGTGCTCTCTCCTGCCTTGGTTTCCGCATGTTAAGCTCCTTCCTGCCTTGGCTTGTGGTTAGGACCCCTTTCTCCGTGTTCAAGGATCATAGTTGATACATTCCTACTATCGTTTTATTTTTTACTTTCTGTGGAGTTACACTTTTTGCTTCTTGGCCTGAACTGTTTCAGATTGTTTCTCAGGGTATTTTTCTTGGATTTTTCATTGCAGGAGCTCTGGGGTTTGAGGACGACTTCAACACTCTGAGCCTAGAAAAGAAAAGGAACGTGCAAAACCACCAAACGGGATCTCGGCGGGAGCCCCCGCCTCCTCCCGTTCCTCAGAATAAGCAGTAAGCAAGGCGGGGATCTGTTCCCTTTTTTACTTTTCTTCCTAGACAGCAGAACTCGTTCTAGTGCTACTCTTGCCTCCTTCCTAGATTTCACCGAGACAGAGAAGGAACATCCAGAGACCAGCCCAAGGTGACCAACACGATGCGCAAGATGTTTTTGCCCAGCACGCAGTCGGGGCAGAGAGAGGGGCTCATCAAACACGTGCTGGCCAAGAGGGAGAAGGCCTACATCAACCTGCACAACTTCAGGTGAGAGCTGGGAGGGAAGGACAGTGCCGCAGGAGCTCTCCTGTGAGCTTGGATCTCACCCAGGATTGGACCCTGGCAGCTGCTGATGGGTTGCAGCTCAGGTGGCCAATGAGGATGGTACAGCCCAAAAGTCACCAAGTGTCCATGGTGCAGCTGATCCTGGGGGACTTTTCCAGCCTCAGGAATTCTGTGAATTTCAGTTCCTCCATGGCTGGCACGGCCCCGCACAGGGACAGCTCACAGTGTGTGCTTCCAGCTGGAACTCTGCTGTGCTGCTGTGGTTTTCACTGTGCTTTCCAACAGCTCAACTGCTTCTGTGTTACAGGTTTTTTGTGGGAACGTGGAATGTCAATGGGCAGTCTCCTGACAGCCTCTTGAATCCGTGGCTGGTGTGCGACACGGAGCCTCCGGACTTCTACTGCATCGGGTGGGCAGCAGTGTCCTGGGTTTACTGACAGGGCTGGGTCCTTACTGCTCTTGCTGTGTCCCGGAGGGCTGGGTTTGGTTTAGGTTCCTGTCCTGCTCTCAGAGGCTGCCCAGAGCTGAGCTGTGTCACACTGGGGCCGTCTGAGGGTGAAAAGCCATCGGATGAGGCACAGGATCAGGTTGAACAAAGCTGGCATGACATAATAAATTTTCCTGGAGGCATCCGCAGAGCTTGCTCATTGTCCTCTGCCTAAACTGATTTTTCCCAGGGAAAGGGTTGCTGGGGGGTTTGGGGTAGGATCTCAGAGGCACTGTCAGGAAATTCTGCTTTATTTAGCAAGTGGCCATAAGGAGCTGTTCCTCCAAGGGCTGTTGCTGGAGGTTTCACATCCCTGTAGGAAAAGGGGTTGTGCAGGAGGGCTGGAGGTGCTAAGCTCTTGGGTTTCCAGGTTCCAGGAGCTGGACCTCAGCACGGAGGCTTTTTTCTACTTTGATTCTACGAAGGAGCAGGAGTGGCTGACTGCTGTGGAGAGGGCCCTGCACCCTAAGGCCAAATACAAGAAAGTGAGTTCTGCTCCGTGGAATGGGGTCTCTTCACGGAGCTGGCATGGTGGGAAGGGAAAAGGAAAGAGGTTTCCCCTTCCCTCGCCTGTCCAAGGAGCAGGTAACTGCTCAGATCCAGAGAGGCCCGTGGCTTTAGGGAATTAGTATTTATGAAAGCGAGTCAGTCTCAAACCTGCTGCATGTTTATTCCATTTCTCTTTGCCCACCGTGTTGTAGAGAGGAACCAGAGTGGGGAGTGCAGTGAACTCAACATGGCTGACAGCTCCTGGGGGTGACAGATGGACCATGAGAACCTTGCTTTGGACAGGTTGCCCTTTGGGTTGTGTTGTTGCAATTAGGGATTGAGTACGGAACATGAGGAACTGGGAGCATCAGGCGGAGCAGATCAGAACTGCATTCCCACTGCCTCTCTGGGAACTCAGGGTGCTGTTTATTTTTGCAGGTGCAAATGGTCCGCCTGGTTGGGATGATGTTGCTCATATTTGCTAAGAAGGATCATCTGAGCAATATCAGAGAGATTGTGACAGAGTCTGTGGGCACGGGAGTCATGGGGAAGATGGTGAGTCACCGAGGCCGGCTTGCTGCTTCCCTGTATCCGTGCAAGCAGTGGCACAGTCTGGTTTGGTTCACCTGTGCCATCCCAGTCCCCTCCCCGTGCCTCGCCTGCCACCTGCTCCAATCCCACTGCTCCTCCTGTCCCCAGGGCAACAAGGGTGGCGTGGCCATCAGGTTCATGTTCTACAACACCACCTTCTGTGTCGTCAACTCCCACCTGGCTGCCCACGTGGAGGACTTTGAGCGCCGAAACCAGGACTACAAGGATATCTGTGCCCGCATGAGCTTCATCATCCCCAGCGACAGCCTCGCCGAGCTCAACATCATGAAGCACGAGTGAGTTGTGCCCTTCCGAAGTGGTGTTGAGTGACCCAAGTCAAGTCAGAATTGCAGCAACAGGAGGTTTCGTGCAGATAAGTTTTCTGGCTTGATGAAATAATTTGAAGTCCCAAGGGCTGTGGTGTGCTGCAGTTCCTGCAGACAAACTGGTCACCTCCTCGCTGCAGTGCCTTGTGCACCCTGTCTGTCCCCAACATCCCTCTCCTTGCATTTGGGTGTAAATTCCTTTCCAGCAGGCCTAACCAGAATACAAACGGTTGGTACTTCTGTAATTAATACTTAAACCATTTAAAAACTGAAAATGTAGAGTGGATTAGTACAGAAAAAAACTTCAAATATTAGATTATCCTTGATAATCCACTGCTGGAAATGTTGAGGTTTGACTATAAACAAGAAGAGCTTTGGTACTAGCGAGGGGTTTAAATTTTAATCTTTAAATGAAACCTGCTTGGAGCAGCCTGGGACAGTGGAAGGTGTCCCTGAAACAAGATGACCTTTAAGCTCATTTCCAAGCCAGACCATTCCACGATCCTGTGTGTATCTTTGCAGTGTTGTGATCTGGCTGGGAGACCTGAACTACAGGCTGTGTCTACCGGATGCCAGTGAAGTGAAGAATCTCATCAGCAGGAACGAGCTTCAGAAGCTGTTGACATATGACCAGGTCAGTGAGCTCACTCACGCTGGCCCCATCCCCAGGAGGTCACCGTGGTTTGGGATGTGCCTCTGCTCGGGAGGAGCTGGCAGACGTGGAGCTGGGCAGAGGCTGGAGCACGAGTCTGCTGAGGAGCAGCTGGGGGGCTCAGCCTGGACAAAGAAGGCTCAGGGGGACGTTCTGGCTCTCTACAGCTCCCTGAGAGGAGGGGGCAGCCAGGTGGGAGTCGGTCTCTGCTCCCAGGTAACAACTGGCAGGACAAGAGGAAACAGCCTCAAGTTGTGTGGGAGAGGTTCAGGTTGGATATTAGGGAAAAATTTGTTATGGAAAATGCTGTCCAGCCATGGCAGAGGCTGCCCAGGGCAGTGGTGTCCCCATTCCTGGAGGGGTTTAATAGACACGTAGATGTGACACCTGGGGACATAGGTTAGCTGTGGCCTTGGCAGTGCTGGGAACAGTTGGACTCGATGGGTTTGGAGGGCTTTCCCAAACTACATAATCCCATGACACACTGCAGTAAGGGTCTGGACAGAGACACTGGACCCTGACAGAGCTCTGGGTGTGCTGGTTGCAGCAACCCCCTAAACAAAACTAGTTTGTCCATACTGGGCTCACTGGGCGACTCGGGCAGTTGCTGTGTAAGTGTGTCTGTGTCTCAGTGCAGGAGCTCTCTCTCAAGTACAAACTACAAGCTGGACACAGGCGTTTGTAACAGCAACAAAAGCTGCTGTGATCAGTGTTGTGGTAGAGGTGTTGATTTGAAGCCCAAATCTGCTCAGCCAATTTGGCCTGAACTCTGCGCTGTCGCTGTCCCTGCTCGGCACTTCCCCGCAGCACACGGAGACTGGCAGCAGGTGCCCTTCAGGTGATGGATTGCACTGGGAAACATCAACAGCAGTGGTTCAATACCCCCTCTGACACAGCTTAACAGTCAATTTGGTTAATTGTCCTCTGTAGCTCATTTGTGCTGTACTGCAGAGCTTCGTGCAGGAAACAGCTGCAGCTTGGGCCTTAGTGAGGAAAACATCCAGGAGATTTTTCAGAAGAGAAAAGGAGCAGAGGAGGGTGGTGTCAGGTTGTCAGGCGAGAGCAATCCTGGAGGCTCGTGCTAAAATGATTGGTGGGGAAAGATTGATGATGGCAGTCTTAAGCCTGAAAACTGATGAAGGCATTTAATAATTAATATTTCCCTTAAGTCTTGTTTGATGCTGCCTGCATGGTCTGGTGAGCTGTACCATGCCCATTTATACTCGGTCTGTTTGGAAAACATTCCCCTTAAGGGTTGAGTTTTTACCTCTGTGAAAGGGGTGAGATCTGAGAGGCAGCTCGGGGGTGTCTGTGAGTCCCGTGGCCGCAGGCTGTGGTTGCTCCGCCTGTAGATCTCCTCTCTGACACTGCCGTGGCAGGGGAGGGTCTCTTGGGTTTGTTTTGTTTTGGTTTTTTTTTCTTTTTAAAGCTTTCTTTTTCTGCTTTAGCTGAATATTCAGCGCACTCAGAAGAAAGCATTTGCAGATTTCATGGAGGGAGATATTAAATTCATCCCCACGTATAAATATGACTCTAAAACAGATCGCTGGGATTCCAGGTACATTGGCTGCCACTGGGTGTATTTACCTATGACATAAAACGCATTTTCTCACAACACTTGATTTCCTGCTTCCTAGAGCTGTGAATGCCTGTCAGTGTCGTGTTTGGCCTTCCTCTCTTTCCCTCTTTCTGCAATAAGCAGCCCCTGGGTTTCTTCACCAGGCACATCCCTTAGACCTCTGTTGCTGCTGATCCCGCTGGGTGGAGGCAGGTGAAGTGTGAGATCAGGTGACCCTGCTCTGGGGGCTTTTTCTATTGTCAGGGGCAGGGAAACAGTGTAAAAAAGGAATTGAAGAGGAAACAGGCTCTCTGAGTCACCCTGTCCCCTGACTTGCACACCCACAGGGTGGCTGCTCTGCGATAGCAGCTGTGGTTCCTGCTTGGTGCCTCCCACAGACATGGCTGCATCTGCTGCAGGGGCTGCTCCGGAGGGAGAAGCTCCCAAGAAGGACTTTCAAACCATATAGTGGTTGGATTTGACTCTGCCACATTTATGAATCGGCGCGGCAGTTAATCTGAAGAGGGATAACCAGGATTCAGGCTCCATAACCCATCAGTAATCACTGAGTAGACTTCCCATAGTGGAAACAATAAGTGATGGGTCGGATTGTGGGCAGAAAGGTCTGGCAGCAAAAGAAAGTCCTGCAGCTTGGGTCACAGCCCACATGGGTTCAAGTCGTGGAATTGGGCTTGGCTGAGGGTTATTTTGTTTTCTGGTGCTGGAAAGGATGGGAATTTTATCTGCTGTATTGGGAAAGGGGAAGAGAGCAGAAGAAATACCAGAATTGAAGTTGGGGTAGGTGATGGGAGTTCATCCCATCACTGCTGTGATGATGTGGGTGGAGGGAACTGCCTTGCTGGGAAGAGGAGCAGCTTGGATGGCTTGACAGGGTTGTTGGATTTCCCTGGTAACCTGTTTTTCTTCGTAGTGGGAAGTGCCGTGTGCCCGCGTGGTGTGATCGGATCCTTTGGAGAGGAGGGAACATCAATCAGCTCCGCTACTGCAGCCACATGGACCTCAAGACCAGTGACCACAAGCCCGTCAGCGCCCTGTTCCGCATCGGGGTGGGTCTGTGTGCGCTGGGGCAGGGTCCTGGCACTGCCGGGCATTCCAGGCGTGACTGGGGGAGGCGGTGGTGGGGTCAGGGCACCTCTGCCAAGGCTGTTGCAACAGGACAGGTGAACCCAGCTGAGGCGTGCCTGCTGCGGGGGTGCTGCTTCTGGCACCCTGGAATGGGCGAGTCCCGGTGTTCCCTCCTCCCCATGGAAACATAGCAGTAGCCTGGACCTGGTTGTACCTGTGCTGCGTCAGATGTGCCATCTGGTTCACACCTGGATGTCTGCAGTGGAGAGTGGCAGCAAATTTGGGGTTTCTGGCGCAGCAAATGGGGACACTCCACCTCCATTTTTGCTGCCTCCTGCTCCCTGGGTGGCTCAGGTGTCACAGAATGGGTCAGGTTGGAAGGGACACAGTGGGTTGTCTGGTGCCACCTCGCTGCTCCAGCAGGGCCATCCCAGAGCACATGGCACAGGATTGTGTCCAGACAGCTCTGGACCTTCTCCAGTGACGGAGATTTCACAGCCTCTCCGGGAAATCCATCTCAGTCCTTGGTCACCCACACAGTGAAGAAGTTTCCCTGTAAGGGAGATGCTCTGGACCCTTCAGCAACTCTCTAGTTTTTGCCGGCCCTGCTCCAGGAGCTCCATGTCTCTCCTGCACTGGAGAGCCCAGAACTGGACATGGAACTCCATGTGTGCCTCACCTGGGCTGAGTAGGATAGGCTGAGTCTATTTGAAGAGAAGCCTTTCTCCTTTCCCTCTGGAGAATCATGAGGAATGCTGCAGCATGCCAGTGCTGTCCCACAGAGATCACCTCCAGTGACCTCCCAGCTGTGTGAGCAGTGGCCAGGCAGGCCCTACTAACACCTGCAGGGGTGAAATCCGTGTGAAGCTGCCAGCGCAGCTTGGGACTGCATCCATGTGTGTGAACTCTCCCAGCCTTTCAGCTACACAAGCAAGTGCTTAGAGAAATAATTCACTTCTGCAGTTTGCTCATGATCAAGAGAGTTCCTGTGAAAGCCAGTCAGAAGCTTTGCTGAGAGTTTTTTTCTGCCCCAGGTGAAGGTTGTGGATGAGCAGAAGTATCGGAAGCTGTTCGAAGACATTGTTCGTATCATGGACAGGATGGAGAATGACTTCCTTCCTTCACTGGAGCTGAGCAGCAGAGAGGTGAGGATGAAACTGGGATCACTGTCACTTCCCAGACACAGCAGCCTTCAACGTGCCAGAACTACTTTCAAAGACTTTAGTTCAATAAACTGGATTACAGGAAATTGAACTCTGTCCTTTATCTTATGATCAGGAATTGGGTTGGAGAGGACGTGGTGTCTTGGCTCCTTGGCAGGACTTCTGTGAGGAGTTCTGCATTGGGTGGGCTTCTCTCAGCCATGAGGGTCACTGCAGAGTCTGGGGGGGGGCTGGCCATGTGCCATTTCCTGGCCAGTGATATCCCGTGATTTCTCTTTGCTCCGCAGTTTGAGTTTGAGAACGTGAAGTTCCGTCAGCTGCAGAAACAGAAGTTCCATATCACCAATAACGGGCAGGTCACCTGCCACTTCTCCTTCATCCCAAAGCTCAACGACAGCCACTACTGCAAGCCATGGCTCCGGGCCGAGCCTTGCGAGGGTTACCTGGAGCCAGGTGAGTGTCCTGCTGGAGACCCCCATCCCATCTCCATTCGGTCCTTCCTGTCGTTCCTGTGTCCCACCTTTCCTGCCATCAGTCTTGTCTGTTTTCCTTTCTCTGGTGGCCTTTGTCCCTGCCACTGTATGTTTGTCCTTGTCACCCCCGTTGGAGAGTGTCCCTGTGTTCTTGAGAGCTCCGGTGTGTTGCAGATGAGAGCACGGAGATCTCCCTGGACGTGTATGTCAGCAAGGATTCTGTCACCCTCCTGAACTCGGGTGAGGATAAAATTGAGGATATCCTTGTGCTGCACTTGGACCGAGGGAAGGACTATTTCCTGACCATCAGCGGCACCTACCTGCCCAGCTGCTTTGGCACCTCACTCGAGGCCTTGTGCCGGATGAAGCGACCAATCCGAGAAGTTCCAGTCACCAAACTCATAGACCTGGTGAGTTCTGAAGCAGCTCTCTTACCCCAGAGAAGCCTGACTCCCTTCTGATGGCTCCCAAAAGCAGGGTAGTGCCTGCAGCTTGGGTTGGCTGCGCTGGCTCTGAGCTGGGTGACTTCACAGAGCTTGAGGTGCTTTTTTATTCTCCCTGTCTGCCACAGCCGATGGCTTTTGACAGCCTGTACTTTATCCCTTTCTTCTGAGTAGGCTCTAAATACTGTTTGGTGGGACAAAAAGTGATCCCAGCACCTCGTGTTGGTGTCACTGGTGCTGGCAGCCTCAGCTGGGTGGCACTGCTGTGTCATAGGAGATGTGACTGAGGTCCTCTCCTCCAAGGTGCCAGTGCTCCGGGAGCCTTTTCCTTCTGGATGCATTCCCAGTGCTCAGGGGAAGGAGCAGGCAGAGGCAGGAGGGCTGGAGGGAAGTCTGTGGTGTGGGTGTGGGGTGCTGATGGACACAGCTCAGCAGATGAGCAGTGTCATGGCCTCTCTGGCCATTTTCTCCCACACCAACCACAGTGAGAGATAAAGCCTGGGGTGAGAGATAGCTCATCAGTGAGAGATCTCTCTGTGGTGCTGCAAACTGTTCCTCCCCACAGCCTTTGCCAGCCCCTGGCATCAACATCCTTCTCCAAAGCTCGTCATGTGTGAGAGAGGGCGCGGTTGTGCCCTGGTCACCTCTTGTCCTTTGGATACTCTGACAGCAGTTCCTGGTGTTGAGTCCCATTTTGGAGACAGCGTTTGCCTCCTCAGGTCAAGCAACTGATCCAGGCCTCAGGCTCCTCAGATTTCTCAGGATTTGGTTGAAAGTCAGTCTTGTTCTGGAAGTGGATCTGGAACATTTCACTGGCCTTGGTTGCTTTTCCACCTGCTTTTTCCAGCTCAGCAGCAACTTCTTGCTTCATAGAGAGGAGCTTGGGCCAGACACTTGGCTCTGCCCTCACAGACACACAGAGTTAGATTTGTTAGAGTACTTTGAGGCTTCTTCTCCTTCCTTTACCTATAGATTTCGTTCTGTTATTCAGTGAAACATCTAGAAATACAGAAAGCAAAACGATCAGCAAAAAGCCCCCTCCCCAGTGTCTGCAACAGGAACACAGCTCTCCTTATGGATACGGGGGATGTTTTTAAGTTTTTTGGTTCTGATTTTACCTGTGAGCTGAGAAGTCCTTGGAGCCAGGCCAAGCTGAGCACTTCCTGCCTGGGTCAGTGGTGCAGGTGCTGCCTGCCCTGCAACCCGGAGCATTTGGGTGCAGTTCCCTGAATTTTGGTGCTGCTCAGGCTGTGTGAGGCTGGCAGTGTCTGTGCCTTAGGAACCTCCTGCACCTGCGTGGTGTTGGGGCTCATCCTTCGCTGCATCCAGCGTTTTCCTCAGCCTGGTTAGACTTTGATTTTCAGTGGAGAGAGGTGTGGAGATCCAGGCACTCAGGGGCTGAGGAGGTGGGTGCGGGGTAGCACAGTGTAGGTGGGAATTTGTCTGGGAATGGCTCTCCCGGTTCTCCCAGGAGGGAGACACTGACACGGCTGCAGTCACTTGAGCACCTCTCCTTTGGGATTTCAGTATTAGTGTCTCATCCTGTTTCTTCTTGGAATCCTACTGTGAGGTTTAAGAAGCCTCTCAAAGAACCCCTGTCAGGAACAGGTGAGTCTTGTGGAGCAGATCGTGCTGAAGGATCAGGATTAGGGAGAAATTGTTCCCTGTAAGTGTGGGGAGGCCCTGGCACAGTTGTGCCCAGAGCTGCCCTATCCCTGGAAGTGTCCAAGGCCAGGTTGGGAGGGGCTTGGAGCAACCTGGGATAGTGGAAGATGTCCCTACCCATGACGGGATGGAACGGGATGAGCTTTAAGGTGCCTCCTACCCCAAGCCTGGATGATTTGTGAGAGGTGGGCAGCACGGCTCGGGGTGGGGGTGAGGCTGGGGATGACTCACCCGTTACAAATCCCTGTGCAGGTGGCTGTGGCTGTCTGCCCTCCCAAACCTGTGACTATGTCCCTCCCCCGCACCTCAGGAGAGAAACCCGTGCCAGCTCCCGTTCAGAGCAAGCTGTTCCCGGGAAGAGGCCGGTCTGTCGTGGCTCTGTTGGACCTCAGGGAGCCTCAAAAGGACGCAGGCACTGCAGAGGCCACGGGGGACCCTGGGATGCTGCTCCCTCCTGGTGTCCCTGTGCCACGGGAGCTGCAGCTGCTCCCAGCTCAGCCTGGGAATGCGCTGGGGCTGCTCCCACCCTGAGAGGCTGGCCTGCCAAGGCTCAGCATGGACAGCCTGCTTCTGCTCACTCCTGCAGACCCTGAACGGTGTCCAGCCAGCCCTGGCCGGACAGGGATGGCTGTTTGGGATGCCGAGGGCTTGGCTGTGCCGCCGGAGGGCTTGGCACGCTCCTGTGTGTACTGTGCTAATGCTCCTAGGCTGCAGCAGCAGCAGCAGCCGGGTTGGAGCACAAACCCTCATTTCCCTCACTGTACCCAAAGCTGCTTAGGGGCCCTGTGAGCTCCACAGCTGCCACACGCCCAGAAACGCAGATTGAGCCCAGGGAACATTTTATCTCCGGCCTGGTCACAAGGGAAGATGGCTGGAATAACACAGGGACAGTGATTCTGACCAGGGAACTTCTTCCTGGTGGACACCATCTCACCTGCCCACGGCCCGGCTGTTGGCCAGGGAACAGTGCTGGCCAAGCCCCTTGGAGGGGTTTCCAGAAATCCTGACGAGGTTGTGCATAATGTGAGCAGGATTGTTGCTGACTGGCAGGCAAATCTCTCCACAGGTTTAACTTCGGCCGTGTCAGCAAAATGTGTGAAGGACCTGGTGTTCAGTGGGTTCTTGTAATGCAAATTAGGCTTCTGCCTGATCAGAAGAGTTAATCCGAGAGTGCTTTCTCCCTCTTAACCACACTTTTTCCTCTCCTCTCTTTCCTGCTGCTCTCAGGAAGAAGACAGCTTCTTAGAAAAGGTAACACAAGCAATTGCTGTGTGGCAGTCTGCTTCTCAGCGGTGTGTTTGTAAAGAATGAGAGCTTCTCCCTTGCTTTCCGTGGCAGAGGGGAGGGGAAGGGAGCACAGAGGGGACATGGCTGCCAGCAAAGCTTCTTAGCACAGCTGTGGACTGGATGAGAGCACGGGGAAGCACACAGTGACCCCAGAGCCAAGCACACCTGAGATGTTAAAGCTCACCAAATTTGCTTTGGGGGAAAAAAATTACTCTCCTGGTCCTGACAGCTATGCTGGATATTCCCAAAAGAGATTGGCAGCCTTTGACATACCAGAGATAGCTCTGACCAAAAGAGGTTCACCGCAGCATCCTCTCAGACCTGTGGGAAGAGGGCTGGAGAAGAAAATGCAGGTCTTTTGTCCCTTCCATGCTGTTGTGTCCCTGTGGAGGCCGAGGGAGGAGGGGGATGTTTCTGTGCCTCCTCAGGCGGTGGAGCTGGGGCTGTTGGCTCTGGTGGCCACAGTGCCTGGGTGGGATTGCCGCTTCCCTTGGCACCCGTGCTCCGTGCCGGAGCCAGCCGGGAGAACACGGCCTTGGGAGAGCAAGTGGGAGATGTCAGGGCTGTTCCTGCTCTCCCTGCACTGCCTCTGACATTTGTAACTTGTTCGAGCTGATTCTGTGCCCCTTCCCACTCTGAGCTGTTCCTCTCCGGGCTGTCAGCACAGTGGAGGAGTAAAACAGGAGCGGGGAGAAACGGTCCCTCTCTGAGGGGACCGAGCTCGAGTGTTGAAGCACAGGAGCTCACAGGCTCCCTCCTGGCAGAGGAGAAGGGAGGGATTTGGTGCCATCGTTGTGGGAGCATCTTCCCGGGGGAAGGAAGGACGTGGCCGTGCCTCCCTTGCTCAGGCACGGCAGGAGAGGGCGCTCGGGGCCCGGCCAACGCGCCCGCCTCCTCCTCCTGCTCCTCCTCCTTCCTTCCCGTCTGCCCTGAGGCACCTCCAGCCTGCTCCTCCTCCTCTGCCCTGAGTACCTGGGATCTGTTCCACGGGAGTCTCCACAGCTCTGCCGGCCATGCCAAGGGCTGCTCCGGGGATTCCCTGGCACAGGAGGTTTCTGTAGAAGAGCCTCAGCCCTGGATGAGTGTCCACAGCCCTGGGAGAGGGTCTGCAGCTCTCCCCTTTCTCTCCTGGAGGAATTCTGTAATGCTCTTGCCTGACATGCTGCTCCCCGACCTTCCCAGTGCACGTGGCTGAGCGAGGCAGCCAAGACTCCTCATCTGCCAGTGGGGTCAGGGCTTTGCTGTGCCGTGTGGCAAGTGGGGCTACTGCCCGTGCCACCGGGGCTCGTGTCAGCCTGGTGCGTGTCTGGGCGTGGCAGGGAAGCCCCAACGCCGCTGTCAGTGGCTGTGTGTGCTGCAGGGACAGCCTGGCAGTTGTCGCCTCAGCTGAGTGAGGTGCTTTCTGTGTGGCTTTGGACTCCTCTGCTGGTGGCGGGGTTGTGTTCCTGCTTGTGCTGGTTCCTGGGTGCTTTGGGAGTGCTGGGCATGGCTTCCTCCTTGGAGGCCACAGGTATGCGAGTGATCCTGAAGTGAGAGTAAAATCAAACCAAGAACGTGGATCCGGTTAAAGCTTGGTGTGATGGAGACGTCTGAGCCTTGGAGCTCATCAGCTGCTCCACACGAGTAAGCAGGAACTGTGACCGTGGTGGTGTGTGCTCAGTGAGACCTCTCCTTGAGAAAATCAGGGAAGAGACTTCAGAAATCAGGAGGGTTCCAGAGCCCTGAGAGCAGCATGGCTGGAGCACCAGAGCCAAGGCAGGTGTGGGATGGGCAGGGACGGGCTGGGATGGGGCCGGGGCACCATGGGCAGCCAGAGCCCCCTCCTGGGGGGCTGAGGGGACCGGGGCTGCTGGAGAGAGCAGGCAGGGTGTTCCATGGGGCAGCAGGAGGGAGAGGAGCTGGGACCATGGAGCGATGGCTGGTGCTGTGGAAGTGAGTCAGGGCTGGAGCACCCCAGGCTCCTGCTGCTCCCCTCTGCCGGCCTTCCCTGCCAGGGGAGCTGAGGTTTCCCTGAGCCCTTGTGTGCCCTTTGTCCCCAGGAGAAATCCATCCTGCAGATGGGCTCCCTGGACAGCGAGGAGGCAGGGGAGGTGCCGCTGCAGGTGCCAAAGGAGATCTGGCTCTTGGTGGACCACCTGTTCAAGCATGCCTGCCACCAGGTGAGAGGGAGGGAGAGGGCCTCTGCCACACTGGAGCTCTCCTGGTGACCTGGTTCCTCACAAGCACCTGGAGATCAGCTCCGGTTTGGTGTTTACAGGGCAAGGCCTTTCCCTGTGCTCGAGGCACTGGCTGGGTGTCCCAGGGTTCACCTCCCTGTCACCGTGTGCCTCAGCCTTTGTGGGGAAGGTGACTGTGTCCATCCCTGTGCTGTTTTTGACAGGAGGACCTGTTCCAGACTCCAGGCATGCAGGAAGAGCTGGAGCAGATCATTGACTGCCTGGACACCAGCATTCCTGAGACAATCCGTATCCTTCGGTGATGGATCTCAGCTCTGCCGGGAGACTTCACTCTCAGCAGAGCTTGTCTGTCAGCTTTACCTGGCAGGGTTCCTTGAGCTTCCCTTGGGCCCCCCATTAACCTCTCTGAAAGCTGAATCTGTGCTGGCCAAAGCAGCCAGGGGGATCTGGAAGCTTCTGCAGGGCTGTGCCAAGCGCAGGAGCTGGGATACTGAGGAGCATGGTCTGGAGAAGAGCATAATGGAACAGGGGGCTTCTGTGCAGCCAGAGGGTGGGAAGCACAGTACAGAGTGGCTGGAGCGGTGTTTGTCATGGATGTGGGACAGTGGAGGAGGAGGAGAGAGGTTAGACAGGCAGGGAACTCACGTGACCTCCAAGGAGGAAGCAGAGATGAGATCTGGGGAGGGAGGAGATCTCTGTTCAGTGTGACCCTTGATTCCCAGCGGTCCAGCTGGCAGCAATCACTCCGTGGCTGAAGCTCTCCTCATCTTCCTGGAGGCTCTACCCGAGCCTGTGATCTGCTACGAGCTGTACCAGCGGTGCCTGGAGGTGTCCCACAGCAGCCGGCTGTGCCGACAGGTGCAGGGCTGTGCCGGCACGTGGGGCTGCTGCCATGGGCTGTGCCGAGGCCCTGGGCCTGCCTGGGTCCTGCTCCCGACCCAGGGGCTGGCTCTGGGAGAGTAGGCAGCCCCTCCAGAGAGACCCCAAGTGAGCCCTGTCTCACCCCAAGCACATAGGGAACAGGAGCCTGAGGGAGGAGCCGAGCCGCCCTTGGTCCTGAGGGCTTGAGCACCTGCTCAGAGCTACAATTCCTGTCCTTCTGTGGGGGACTGTGTATGGCTCTTAACAGCTGGTGGGACAGCAGGCCAGGCCAAGCATGTTTTGGGGCAGTGAGAGCTGGGATCCAACTGGAAACAAGCAGGAAGCGGCCCCAGGACAGTGGGGGCTTTTCCCTGGTGACACAGCTTTCCTTGAAGCAGTGTCACCAGGAGCCACAGCCCGCAGGTGCCATCAGCACTGGGCTGCAGCTGTGGATAAGTTCCTCTGGAGCCCAGAGTGCCACATGTGCCCAGGCTGCAGCAGTGGGGGCTGGGAGAGCTTCCTGACACCATTTCCTCGCAGGTGATCCTTCAGCTGCCAAGCTGCCACCGCAACGTGTTTCGGTACCTAATGTCCTTCCTCCGGGAGCTGCTCAGGTACTCGGAGGACAACAACGTCAGTGCCACCATGATTGGTGAGTGTTGTTCCTCCGCAGCCCTCACTCCATCCCAGCCTCTTCCTGCACCTCCCGAGCTCTCCGTTCCTCACCTCTGACTGATTGCACCTGCCTCCACAGCCGCCCTGTTCTCCAGCCTCCTCCTGCGCCCTCCGCCCAACCTGATGGCCAAGCAGACCCAGCAGGACCGCCAGCGTGCCATCAACTTCCTCTACAACTTCCTGCTCACCGGGGACGAAGAATGACTCCTGCCGTGTGCCAAAGCTGGGGCCCGCGCTGCAGCCGGGCCTCTCACAGCTCCGAGGGGTAAAGGCTCGAAGCTCTCCAAGTGCCGTGTTTACAGTCGGAAGGGACGTGTTCCCCCTCCTCACCACGCCATGCCCTGCGCTGCAGAGGACCTGCACGCTCATTGCACTGCCCTCCACCGCGCAGCCCCCAGCCCCTCTGCGGGAGCCAGGCAGATCTTTCGGTACCCGAGCACTGTGCCAGCACCCATCATCCCCCGGCAGTGTCACCGGTTCCCCACGTCACGCTTCTCTCCTGTCACCCCCATCTCCCAAGAGCTGCTGTGGAAAAGGGTGGGGATGGCTGGTGCTCTTGGGGGCCGTGGCACACCGTGTCCCTGTGGTGTCAGGTACGTGTGCTGGTGCATACACCATGCCAGGCTGGTGTGGGACATGTGCCACCCTCTGCCACGCAGCCCCGCCAGCCCCAATGCCATCACTGTGCTATGGACCGTGCTGACCCAGGAGGGTTGTTTGGAGGTTCAGCCTCTCCCCTTCAGCAGGGCCTTTCCCCTGTCCCCTCCCTCCCAGGACACAGGACCCCGGCACACGGGTCTGTCCCTGCACCCTCATTCTGCCCTCACTCTCCCTTCCCTGCCCCAGCTTCCCTCGGGGACAGAGGATGGTGGGTGGCTCGGAGTGGCCAGGCTCCAGCAGAGCCATGAGCTCCCCTCTCCCCCTGGGCTGTCCCATGCATCTTGAGCAGGATGGGACCACCGTCCCTCCAGCGCAGCCTACAGTGTGGGGGCGACAGGCTGGGTGAGCAGTGCCACCGGCTGGAGTCCATTCTCTCCTCCCCGGGGTGCCAGCAGAGGCTGCGGGTTTGGGGGATGAAAGGAGCCAGAAATGCTCCTCGGGGACCAGAGGAGCAGCTGGGGGCTGTGCTGGGGGGCTGCAGTGCAAGGGTCACACACAGCTGGCTGAGGGGACAGCCCTGGGGCTGGTGACTGAGGCTATGAGAGTGGCCTGTCCCACTGAAACACTAAGAGCCCTGTGGGGCCACGTGGCCTCAGGTGCAGGAGGCCAAAGCCAAGGGGATGGGGCCGCGGTTGCAGAGCCCCTGCAGGTGCCTGGGCTGAGCCCAGGGTGTCATGTGGCCCTGCGGTCCCCATGCACTGGCTGAGCTGCCGCAGGCTCCCCTCCCTTCTGCCTTTTTCTTTTCCGTAAAATTTTTAAATTACATAATTTATTGGGAAACTGTTCATTCCAAATAAACCTCCGTTGTGCAAGGCCTGGGGGCCGCACCGGGTGCGCCTGCGCTCCCTCACGCCGCTCTGCGCCAGCAGAGAGCCCTGCCTGGAGCTCCAGGCTCGCTCTGGGGGTAGCTGAGGGCTGGGCTCCCCGCAGCCACTCCAGCAGCGTGCTGGGCACGACTGGGGACAGTGGCAGAGGGTCCCGTGCCGCTGGTTTCTGCTGGTTGAGCTCCTGGGTGCAGCCCAGCACCAGTGGCACATCCAGCAGGGAATGGCGGCATGTCCGGCAGCAGATGGTGGCACGTCCCACAGCGGGATGGAGATGGCACAGGGCCTGGCCAGCGCGGTGGGTGCAGCACGGTGCTTGTGCCTGTGTGGCACACGGCATTGGCAGCCCTGATTAGTGATGCCCGTGGTCCCCAAGGCCCGGCTGGGCCAGCAAGGAGCAGTGGTGGAGAAAGCGTGCACGTCCTGCCGCAGGAAACGGCGGCCAGTGTCATCTCCATCTGCTTCCTGCCCACTCCTTGGGAGCAGGGCTGGGCCTGGGCAGCTGCTCCTGTGCTGTCACCGAGGGGACCGGTGCAAGGTGCCGGCATTGTTCCCGCGGCCACCACATTCCTGCTACTGCCAGCGGAAATGCCGGAGCGAGAGTGAAGGCCTGGTTCTCCCTGGGGATGGGACAGAGCCTGGGCCTGCCCATCCTCCTCCTCGGGAGGGCACAGGGATCCTTGGAGGGAGGGTGGAGGCTGTTGGGGTGCAGCTCTGGGGGTCTCGCACATGCATCAGCCCACCATGGGCACTGAGGAATGCTGGTGGTGCCCAGGCAGTGTGGCTGGAGGAGCTGCTGGTGTCCCATGGCCATGCTGGGTGTCCATTTCCAGCCCTAGGTGGGCCCTAGCTCTTCCTGTTCTCCCCGGGGCAGCCAGAGGTCCCCAAGGACCGCAGGGCTCCTGCGACTGCTCAGCCCCTCTCCCAGGGCCCCTGGCATCCCTGTTTCCCTGCTCAGTGAGCTGGGACTTGGCAGCTCCCATCCCTGCCCTGCCGGGACAGACCCTGCTTGCACAGCCAGGGACAGGAGTGCCCTGTGCCCATGTCCCCAGTATTGCCCCGTGTCCCCAGCCCTGCCCCGTGCCCTCTGCCCGCGCTGCCCCAGCTCCGTGCTGCAGTGCAGGGCTCTGGCACACTCGGGGCACGGCCCAGCAGCTCCCACCTGCCCGTGGGCAGCAGGCCAGGCCAGGAAGAGCCAGAGATTCCTTAGGTCTCCCGGCCCAGAAGCCTTTTCCTCCTTCCAGGCTGGCCACAGCCCAACCGGGAGGTCCTCCCTGGCCTCCTCCTTCCAGGCTGGTGCAGGAAGGCTGGGGTCAGGGCTCAGCTGTGCAGCTCCTGGCCGCAGCCCAAGCATTCGGGGCTGGGCAGTGCCCGGGGGACGTGGGACATCGCTCCAGGGGTCACTGGGCCCCCTGCTGCCTATCCCGTGCCCAGGCAGGGAGCTCACCGAGGCTCGGGCTGCTGCTGCAGCTGGGGAGGCAAACCACGGGCATTGAAGTGCGGGAAGAGAGCCCTTCCTGTTCAAACCGTATAAGCAGGCTGGCACTGGACGAACAATAAGCCCCCAGTACCCCAGAGTTGGAGCTGGGGGGGCTGCAGCCAGGGCACTTTGTCCTGCCCCACTCCAGCTCTGGGAGGCTGCTGGGGCTGGAAAACGGCATGAGGGCCAGGACAGGACTGGGCAGTGAGCGGGCAGCCCTTGCCCACCCACCCAGACCATCACGGGGGCACCGGCAGTGGCTTCTGGGGGCTCGTGGTGCATCCAGCAGGGGTGGTGCGGTGTGGCAGCGGCTCCTGGGGTGGCCATGGAGCAGGGTGGGGGTGGCTCGCAGGGCCCGGCGGGGTGGCGGTGGCTCGCAGGGCGTGGGGGCGGCGTGGCCGGAGCGCTGGCGCGTGGCCGGGCAGCACATCCCTCCCGGTCCCGGCGGATGAGCTAATGGAGGCCAGCTGGGTCCCGGCGCTTCCCCAGCCCCGCTCCCAGCCCGCAGCTGCAGCCCTTCCGCTGCTTCACAGCCCCTTAACCCCCTCCCCGCCGGCACTGCCGACCCCTGCTCGGCCCCCAGCCCCTCCCGCAGCCCCGCGCCCGGGGCGTCCCTCGTGGGCAGCCCCCGCACACGGTGAGGGGCTTGGAGGCACCGCCTCTCTCAGGGCTCCCAGCCACGGCTGGGGCTGTCCTGTCCCGCGGGGTCCCATCCCCTCCTCCCCACCTACAGGGTCCTACAGGAACCCTCAGTCCCCTGAGCCTTGACCCCCCCCCATCCCCCCAAATCGGTCCTGATCACACCCAGCGCCGTGGGGTGGGGACGCCAATACGTCCTCATGTGGGGATGTGAGGATGGGAATACGGAGGAGACAAATGGCAGGGACACCAGAAGCAGAGATGCCAGGGATAACAGTGACAGGAACACAAGGGACAGGGATGCCCGGGATGGAGGTGACAGGTACCCAGCAGTCGCTCACAGCTGTCTCCGTGTCCAGGGCTGTGGGGCTGGTGGGGTCAGCCTGGGGGAGAGGGGGGCTCCAGCATCCACTGGGACTGTCCAACAGCAGCAGAGTTGTATGGAACCAGTGAGAGCTGTGTCCAGGACTGGGCCACCGCCCTGAAGCACTGGGGCTGCAGAACCCCAGCAGGGCACTGGGCAATGGCAGAGATGGCCCCAGCAGCCTCCCCTGGGTCCCTGCACATCCCATCCTCATCCTCCTCCTACCAGGGCCAGGCCCAAACCCTCCTCCCAAAAATGAACTCCAGAAGTCTAAAACCCTCAGAGCAGCACTGGCTGACAGGGCCTTTGTTCCATGGCCAAGGGCACCACAGCCCCTCTCCTGTCCTTGCCCAGCTGGGACCAGCATCCCTGTGCCCCTCCAGCATCCCCTCCTCCATCTCCCAGCCTCTCTGACCTGTGTGTTCCCACCGTCCTCACCAGTTCCACAGGCTCAGCGCACGGCTTCACTCCGTGCTGAGCACCTTCTCTGCCAGCACTGGGCTGGGGAAGGGGCTACCCTGGCCCCAGCCGTGACCCCCAGTGTCTATAAACAGCCCCAGGAGGGAGCAGAGGGACCTGAGATCCCTCCCTGCCGCAGGAGAGCAACCCCTACCTTGCTGCCCTTCCAGAAATCAGCATGTACTGGGTTAATAATCATAACTCTTTATTATAAAGATGTATTTACATGGAATAAATCTTTACAGACACAGGAGACAATCAGCAGGGCCCAGCTCAGAGGCAGGGCCCTCCTTTGGTGTACAGCAGAGCTTGACAGAGACCCCTGTGCCCCCCTGCTCCTGCTGTCCCTCGGTGTGAAGCAGAGGGCCTAGGGCCCCACGGTGTGTCCTGGACAGGCACCCCACAGCACAGGGGTCCCCAGGAGGTGGGAAAGGGACACCATGCCCATCCAGGGTGTGGGATGAGCCCACGGGAATAAATAGACCCAGGACAAGCTGCGTGCTCCCTCCTAGCATGGAGGGGACAGACAGGGCTGGGGCAGGACCCCGAGGGAGCTCGCAGAGCCCTGAGGAGAAGCTGCTCTGCCTGACAAAGTGCTTTGCGTAAAGCCCATTGGCCGATGCCCACTCCAGCCCCATGCCCACCAGGACAGGGCATCGCGGCAACCCCGACCCCTCTGCGGGCAACCCCCTCGAGCCGGCCTGGGAGGCAGCGAGGAGGGGCAGAATGCACCCAGAGTGCCCGGCACGGCACGGGGGCCACCGGGGGCAGCAGCCGGGAGAAGGTGGGGCAGCCGAGGGCTCACGGGGGGACCCCACGCTCAGGGCCGGAGGATGAGCAGAGCAGGCGAGGGCAGGAGCGAGCGATGGAAGCCGTGTCCGTGGGAGTCTGGCAGCAGGCCTGCAATGAGAACAAGCCCAAGTATGTGTGAGTCCCCTCACGGCCCCGTCACGCGTTTCCCTGCGCCCCCCGTTTCCCCCTGCACCTCACCTGGCTCAGAACGGCATAGGGCCCTTGTGCGAGAGCCGGGGCCGGGGCCGCCGAAACCGCCGCCAGCCCCCCGGCCGCTGCCCGGTCCCACGCCGAGCGCCCCGCGGCCGCACCAGCCTGCGGGAGAGGCCACCCCGGGCACCCTTCCCGTCCGGCGCCTGCCCCAGCGGCCCTGAGGACATCAGGAACAGCGTTAGCCAGGTGTCCCCCCACGCAGGACAGGGACAGCAGCACCGCGGGGCTGCCTGGCCCCGGGCCGGCCGGTTTCCTGCATTGTCCCCAACAAGAGCCATCACTGCCAAGTGCTTCCTGTGCCGGGGCCACCTGCGCCAAGCACGGCCACGGCTACCAGCCTCACCGTGCGGCATGGGGCTGCCCAGACCCCGCCATCGGCCCCAGCCCTCCCACAGCCACCCCCTCCTCTGTGCCACCCAGACCCTCAGCCCTTCACCCCGAGCCGTTCCCTCATCCCCGTGGTGCCCGCTCGTGGTGCTCCCAGCAGTGCTCCCGTTCCCCCGGGGCTCTGGTGCCCCTGGCCGGGATGCTCTGGTCTCTGCGCACTGGTCCTGCTCCCCTGGATGCCTGGCGGGGATGCTTTGGTCCCAGCTCCGGTCCCAGCACCCCCAGCTCCACATCCCCGCGGGGCCGCTTGGCAGCCGGGGCCGGGGCCGAGCCCCGCGTGGGTCCCGCTGTGGGACCGGCAATGCCCGGGACTGTCACCGCAGCTCCGGACGCTCCCGCTCTGCTCGGGGACCGGGGAGTTTCAGCTCCAAAGAAAGCGCTTTGTCTTTCCCTAGCCCAGCTGCAGCGGATCCCGGCGGTCCGGGCGGGGGTCCCGGTTCCCCTGAGCGCCCCAACAGCGGCCACCCCGGCGCGGTCCCCGCGGTCGCCTCTTCCCTCACTCCCTCCCTCCCTTCATCCCCCGCTGCCGGCCCGCGGGTCACCGCGAGTGCTCCGCGCTCACCGGGGGCGGCCAAGACGAGCCCCAGCAGCAGCAGCAGCAGCAGCAGGGCCAGGAGCCGGCGCGGCGCGGCCATGGCGGGGGGCGGCGGGGGGCAGCGGGGGCGGCCGCCGG
>VYZT01054862.1:28521-56450 GCA_013400735.1 Pomatostomus ruficeps
CGCCCCGCCCCCGGACACCTCCGCGGGCTTCCCCCGGTCCCGGTTCTCTGCCCGATCCCGTCCTCCGGGGGATCCCCCACCCGCAGCCCCCTCATCGAGTCCCCAGTGCTCTGAGACCACCCCAGCTTGTCCGGGGACCCCCCACCCAGCCCGAATCTGGGACCCACTCCCAGCCTGGCCCTGGGCTCTGTGCCCATCCCGGGATCCCCCACGAAGCTGCCTCTGGGACCCCCGAACCCAGAACGGCCCGGGACCCCCACTCAACCCGACTTTGGGACCCACACACTCAGCCCGGCCCAGGACCCCCCATCCAGGCTGGTGCTGCAACGAGAGCAAAGTTACGCTAGCAAAGTTACGCTGACAAAGTGCTTTGTGTAAAGCCCATTGGCCAATGCCCACTCCAGCCCCATACCCACTGGGACAGGACCCCTGCACCCGGAATGGCCCCCAGACCCTAACACTGCTGCCAGTTCCGCCTGGGACCCCTGTACAGCCTGACCTTCAGATTCTGGGACCCTCTGCTTCACCTGGCTCAAGCAGCCCCTCCCAGTACCTCACTCCCCCAGCACCCAAGGGGACAGGGGCCTGTCCTGCCCCCCCACTGCCCACAGTCCCCCCCAGCCCTGCTGCTCTGCCCCCCAGCCAGGCAGTGTCTGCAGACGGGTCAGTGCGGTAAACTGCCCACAGCCCCCACTCCAGAGGGGAGGAGGGAGAGAAATCAGGAATGACTTTGAGCCCAGGAGGAAGAGAGAGGTGGGAAAAGGGGTTAAAGTTTGGGTTTTTTTCTCGTCACCCTACTCTGATTTGATTGGTGATAAATGTATAAAAGAGGAGATTTAGATCCAGTATTGGGAAGAAATTCTTGGCTGTGAGGGGTGTGAGGCCCGAGCACAGGCTGCCCAGAGGAGCTGTGGCTGCCCCATCCCAAGTGTCCAAGACCAGGCTGGATGGGCTTGGAGCAGCCCAGGACAGTGGAAGGTGTCCCTGCCCATGGCAGGAGCTTGGAACAAGACGGGCTTTAAGGTCCCTTCCAACCCAAACCATTCCATTATCCCATGATTTTGTGACATTCAGTTAATATCCCCAAACTGAGTCTGTTTTATCCATGCCCGTACCCGGTGACATCCTGGTCCTTATCTCGACCTTTTCCTTGTATTTTCCCTCCCTGCCCAGCTGAGGAGGGAGTGGTGCAGCTTTGGGGGCACCCGGCCAGGGTGAGCCCCCACAAGGTGGGTGACAAGTACAACTGCACCCCGGGACAGCCCCTGCCAGCAGGGAGAGAGGGTGGCCCCAAAAAGGTGTGGGGGCAAGGGGGGTGTGTAGGGGGCTGCAGGAGGGGCTGTAGGGGGTGGGAGTGTATGGGGGGTTGCAGGAGGGGCTGGTGACTGTTTTGGGCTGTGAGGGGGCTGCAGGAAGGGTGTGGGGATGTGAGGAGGGGCTGTACTGGGTGTGTGGGCACCGTGTCACAGCCCCATGTGTGTCTGTGTTACCCCAGGAGGGGCACATCCCCTGAACCCGCTCCAGCCCCACTGGCTGTGTCCCCTCGCCCCAGCCAGGTTCTCCTGCAGTCCCCACTTGTGACACAACGCAGGGTCAGTGCTCCCCGTCAGTGCTGTGCACCCCAAACTGGAGCTGCTCCTTCGGGGGGGCAGGAGCTGCCACCTCCTCCCTGCAGCCCGGCTGCCGAGCTCTGTGGTGCAGCGAGGAGCCCCAGCCCAGCCCCTGGGCGCACACCCCGCCTGCCGGGGCACCCTCGGGGATCCTGGCAGCATCCCGGTGCCACCTCTGGCTTCCGCATTCCTCCCCACGTCCTGTTTGCCGGGCGCGTCACCCCGGCCTGAGTCACCCCGCGGCCTCTGCAGGTGACGGAAGGCCAACAATAGCCCACAAAGGGAGGATGTCCCCCACAAAGCCTTCCTCTGGCTCGTCTTCGAGGAAACCTCCCGCGGGAGGGACGGGCCCCACCGGACGCGAGGCGGCCAAGGAGCTTCGTCCTGTTGACGCTGGCTCGGAGTGACACGCGGCCCTGGGGTCGCCGGGGACAGCCCGTGCCACCCCCGTGCCGGGCGAGGAGGAGGAGGAGGATGCCACTGAGTGTGGTGGCATCGGGGATGGCGCTGGGTGTGATGGCTTTGCAGAGCGGAGCTCAGATGGTGGGAATGGAAGGGGTGGGGACCCCCTCGCCGTGGGGACCCCCTGGGAGTGGGGTGCACTGGGGGTGAGGGGTGCAGCCCCCGCCCACGGCCCTGGCAGAACCAGGCAAGGGAGGACAAAGCCTCATTAACGCGTGTCACTAATGAGCAGGATGGCAGCAAAGTGCTGCCTCAGTGTCCCCACGGCGCATCCTGGGGAAAAGGCCGTGACAATCACAGCAGCTCTGATGTCCCCTCCCACCTGTCCCTGCCCCTCGGGGGGACCCCGCTGCCCCTTTCTGGGCTCCTCTCGCAGAGCGGGGACCAGCGGGTGGTGCCGGACACCAGCAGCGTGAGAGCGTTGGTGACATGAGCGTCCCGGGGCTCAGGGATGGGGAGGGGACCGCCCGGCTCTGCTGCGGCCGGAGCCGCAGGGTGGTTAGGGACAGGACACGGGACAGTGGGACACGGGACAGTGGGACACGGGACAGGGGTCTGTGCGGCTCCTCGGCGCGGTCCTGGTGCCACCTCGTGGTGAGCAGGGTCCCAGTGCCACAGCTGGACAGTCGGAGCGGTGTCACCGCGGGTGGAATGGTGACACTGCTGTGAGAGCCGGCGTCCAGGGACCCCAGGAAGACGGGGTCACATCCCAAAGATCTTCACGGGCTGTGATGAGCACGGATCCTGTGGGTAGTGCTCTGGGAAGCCTGGGCGGGGACGTGAGTGTGTGGGGACAACGTTTTTGGCAGGGCCCATTGCAACAGATCAGGGTGGGGTGGTTTTAAATTAGAGAGGGTTGGTGTGGATTAGATACAGGCAGGAAAATCTTCCCTGTGAGGGTGTGAGGCCCTGACACAGGGTGCCCAGAGAAGCTGTGGCTGCCCCTGGATCCCTGGCAGTGTCCAAGGCCAGGCTGGAAAGGGCTTGGAGCAGTCTGGGACAGTGAGAGGTGTCCCCGCCCATGGCAGGGGGTCAAAACCAGAGGATCTCTGATGTCCTTTCCAAACCAAACCAGTCTGCAACTCCATGACCTGTCCTGGGTGGGGACGTGCATTCAATCCCTGCAGATCTGTGTCCGTGCCAGGGGTGGACACCTCCAGTGCCTGTGGCAGCAGCTCTGCCCTCTCCCAGCCCTGCTCTCCACAGCCAGAGTCACTGAAGCCCCTGGAGGAAGTACCTGAGCAATCAAAAGGACAGAGCTCGGGGTCAAGGCTCCATGTGATGAGGATAATGAGGTTTGAGCGAGGCAGATGCATGGGGTGCGGAGCTGATGGGCCTGGCTGGACAAAGGGCGCATCCCAGCAGGATCCTCCCCTGGAGCACAGCTCCCTGTGCAGCCTCAACAGTGGCTGCTGGTCCCGGGCAGTGGGCACGGGCTGGTGCCCACCCGCAGGGCTCAGCCATTGCCCTCCTCGTGCCTCTGCCCACACCAGGCTGCTGCGTGCTGACACTCCCTGCATGTCCTGTGCTGCTGTCTCCAGCCTGACCCCCCAAGCACTCTGGGTTCATCACCCTGTTGTCCCTGCAGCAGCAGGACCCCGTGCTCCCACCAGCACTGAGGCCGCCTTTCAAGGCCGTGTGTGTGTTCCTGCTCCCCAAAACCCCACACTCTGGACTGAGCCGGGCTCAGACACCCTGTTCTGTCTATCCCAAGTTTGGTCCCTTTTCCGTGTCACTGCAGAGGTGAAAAGCTGGGATACAACACCATGTGTGCCATGGCTCCATCCCTTGCCAAAAGGGTGCAGGGGTTTGGGGTGAGAATGGGCTGGACACTGATGTGGTGCTCAGTTCCATCCACATTTTCCCTGGAGCAAGAATAGTGCTGGTGCAGGATCCCTGGGCCCATTACTGCAGCTGCAGGGGAAAAACGGCCACACCAAAACATGAGGGGCCCAGCCATGGCTGGGGGGTACAACACCGTGTGTTCCTGTCATCCAGCTGGCTGCAGGAGCCACGGACTGGGCTGGGTGTCCCCCGGTGCTCCAGGTGTCCCCTGGCTCAGCAGGACGAGCACTGTGCCTGCTGGCAGCTGTCAGGGATGGCACTGGGGACGAGGCTCCGCAGCCTCCCCGTGTCTGTCAGCCCCAGTCTCGGGGTTCTGGGGTGGGGACTGCACCGTGCTGGGGGATGCTCTGCAGGGCTCCACGTCCTGGGGAGGAGGAGGGATGGCCTGGGGGGCTGACTGGCTTGGGGGGTGTCTGGCCCTCACCCCAGAGATCCCATATCAGCTCTCCACAGCTCCAAAACACAGGGGTTCGCCAGGGAGCAAAGCTTTTCCCTGACTTCTCCCTGGCCATCAGGTGGTGCCAGGCTTTGTTGGCACGCTCCCACCGCTGCTCCTGTGGGATCTTTGGACTTTGTGCTGATTTTGCTGTTTGCTTTTATTTAGCAGTGGAATTCACTTTCCACAGGGACAACAAACCCTGCTCCCCACTCCCTGTATCTGCTGGGGCCTCGTCCCTCCCATCCCCGCATCCCTCTGCCCCCGGGGCAAAGGCACAGGAGGAGGGACCTGTCAGGCACAGGAGGAGGGACCTGTCAGGCACAGCGTCCCCTTGGGCACGGCCAGGGCAGCCATGTGCCCCCCGCTCTGGATTGCAGCCTGGGCGCTCCTGCTCCACGGTACGGCACAGGGTGGGCTGGGCACCGGGCTGGGACGGCACCTCTGGGACCCCCAGGAACCACGTACGGAGAACGGGGGATGTCCCAGGCACAGCTCTGGGTGAAGCAGGGCTGGGTGCACCCCGGGTAGGAGCCGGGCTGTGGCGTGGGGCTCACCCTGTCCAGGGGAGGTGACAGGTGAGGAGCAGACCCCAGGGTGCAGAGACCAGGTACCCAAGGCCCCTCACACCGAGGATGACCCCATCCTGCACTGTCCCATAGACCCAAGCTGTGTGCGCTTGGCCCAAGGTGAGCAGCCAGGTGCCAGCTGGTGATGGAGAGCCCAGGGAGTGGTGGTGGGGCCTGTGCCAAGCGGCCCTGGGGACAGGCCAGGCCCAGCCAGACACAGCTGTCAGCCAGCTCCTGCCATGGCCCCTGGGCTGGGATGCTCTGGGCTGGTTCCTGCCAGCCCCTCCGTGTTTCCTGGCATGGTGGGCACCAGCTGCTCCCCGTGATGATCCCACTGTACCATGGCCACTGGGAGATTCACTCCCTCTCGAACCAGGGGATGATGCTGGTTTTCACCCACGATTCCTGGGGCTAGAAACACTGGGTTTTGCAAAAAGCCCCAAAGCTGGGCTGGCTGGTGTTTGGGGCTGGGGACAAGGGTCACAGCTGCCTGCTGCGGTTCTGGGCTAGAGCAAAGAGCCAGCAGGTCCCCAGGCTGCAGCCTGAGGCTGCCAGGTGTCGCCGTGCCCGCAGGCTGTGCTGCAGGGAAGGTGCCAGAGGCTCCTTCCACCAGGGATGACATCCGGGACTGCTCCGCGGACCCGCCGGTGAGCCCCGCCTCGCTCCCCCTCCCTGTTCCCGAGACCCCCTGCATGGCCCCCCCCCCAATCCCTGCACGTTTCCCTGTGCCACCAGTACCTGCCACCGACGGCCACCAACACAACGGCGCGGCTGGCCATGCTGCGGGGCGCCCTACGGACCTACGGCGCCCACGCCTACATCGTGCCCTCCACGGATGCCCACATGGTAAGGCAGGAGCCCCCGGGAACCCGCTCCCTCCCGGCGCCCACAGCCGCCCCTCACGGCTCCATCCCGGCCCCAGAGCGAGTACATCTCCGCGCGGGACGCCCGGCTGGGCTGGCTCACCGGCTTCACCGGCTCTGCAGGTGAGGGCATCCCCTCCGTGCCATGGCGTGGTCCCACTCCCCGAGAGACTCTGGGGGTCCCTGCCAGCTGCGGGTAGAGAGAAAGAGGCGACCCCTGAGCCCCCACCCCTGTACCAGGCACTGCCGTGGTGACGCAGGACAAGGCTGCCCTGTGGACCGACAGCCGCTACTGGACGCAGGCAGAGCGGGAGCTGGACTGCAACTGGGAGCTGCAGAGGACAAGTCAGTGGGGCGCAGGATGGGGGGCTGCTGAGTCTCTCCGCTCCCGGGACCCCCCCAGCCCCTGCCACAGCCTCCTCTGGGCTCAGCGTGGCTGGGACGCAAACTCGCAGTGCCACCCAGCCCTCTCCCGCAGCCTCCATCGAGTCCATTGGGATGTGGATCCTGAAGGCGGTTCCTGCGGGGGGCAATGTCAGTTTGGACCCCTTCCTCTTCTCCATCGGTAGGGCTGGCGGACACTGGGGTTACCCTGCCCACGGGAGGGCAGCCCCTGGGTGCAGATTTACCCGGAGCCCCAACCTGCGGGCTGCTTTCCCCCAGACACCTGGAACAGCTACAGCCGGGCTCTGCACGGCTCCGGCCGGACCCTGCTCCCCCTCGAGACCAACCTTGTAGATAAGTCATGGGGTGACCAGAGACCCCCTCCCTCCTCCAGCGAGATCTACAGCCTCCCCGCAGAGTTCACAGGTCTGACCCAGCCTCCCACAGGTGCTGGGTGGGTGCTCACCCACAGCACCCCAAGCTGGGGCCACGCTGGTCCCCACTCCGAGCTGAGCGCTTGCCCAACCCCAGGGAGCACCTGGCAGGAGAAGGTGGCTGGGATCCGGCAGCGGATGGAGCAGCATGTGCGACACCCCACAGCCGTGCTGCTGTCGGGGCTGGAGGAGACGGCCTGTGAGTACCCACGTTGTCTGTGAGTACGCACGGTCCCTGTGAGTACCACGGGGGCTGTGAGTACCCACAGAGCCGTGGTGCTGCTGTGGGCTCGAGCCCTGGGGGTGGGGGGGCAGTGGCAGTCACAGGCACTGAGGTCTCATTCCTGGCAGGGCTCTTCAACCTCCGTGGAGACGACATCCCCTACAACCCCGTCTTCTACTCCTATACCCTCCTGACCAACACTACCATAAGGTGGGCAGCACATCCCCGTGGGCATGGAGGGGGCTCACCACCCGCCCCCTTCCACCCTTCCTTTCCTGAGCCAGCCCCCATGGGACCCTCCTCTCAGCCCCACTGCCACCGTGGGACCCTCCTCTCAGCCCCGCTGCCCCTATCCCCAGAGCCACTGTGTCCTGCCATCTCCAGCCCCACTGACTGTCCCTCTGAGCCACGCATCTTTCCCAATCCATCCCTGCCTCCAGCCCACTCCAGAGCACGGCACACTCCCTTTCCTCACAGCCCGAGTTCCTCCCATTCCCAGCCCCGCATCCCTTCTGAGCCCCCCAGGTCTCTCCTCTCTGCTGGCTTGGCCAGGCCTGGGGGGACCAAAGGCAGCAGGTGACCGCCAGCAGGTGACCAGTCTGTGCCCGCCCCACCCCGCTGCCTCCCCAGCCTGTTCGTGGAGGGGTCGCGGCTCTCGGTGGCAGCGCGGGAGTCCCTGCGCTCGGGCTGCCCAGGGCCGCTGTGCGTGGAGCTGCAGGAGTACAGGCAGGTGAGCGCCCACCTGCGCCACTACGCCCGGGGCAACGTCACCGTGTGGCTGGGCACTGAGTACACCACCTACGGCCTCTACAGCATCATCCCCCAGGTGGGCACTGAGCCTGGCCATGCGCCATGTGGGTCCCGCAGGCTCGGGGATGGCCCCGTGACACCTGGGGCCTGAGGGGACAGGCAGCTGTGCCACCTCCTGCCTGCCCTCCCAGGAGAAGCTGCTGGAGGAGAACTACTCGCCTGTCATGATGGCCAAGGCTGTGAAAAACGCCCGCGAGCAGGAGATGCTGCGAGCTGCCCACGTAAGGGCTGTCCCCTTCCCACAGTCCCCTGAAGAATGGGGGGAGACCAGAGGAGGCAGGGTGCTGATGTCCCCTCCCCACTGCCACTGGGCACCCCCAGGTCCGGGATGCAGTGGCCGTGATCCAGTACCTGCTGTGGCTGGAGAAGACAGTCCCACAGGGGCAGGTGGACGAGTTTTCGGGGGCTCAGCACATCGATGCCCTTCGCTGGTCAGTGCTGCCCCCCAGGCCTGCCCTACCCAGCCAAGGGCAGCCGGGGACCCCCAGCACCTCCCTTCCTCCCTGCTGCCTTCCAGGGCCCAGGAGCACAGCCGCGGGCCCAGCTTCCACTCCATCTCGGCCAGCGGGCTCAACGCGGCGCTGGCCCACTACAGGTATGGCTGGGCAGTGGTGGGCAGTGGCCAGAGGGCAGAGGGCAATGGGCAGCTGGGAGAGGGCTCTGACCCCCCTCCCCTCGCAGCCCCTCCAACGGGAGCAGCTGGACGCTGTCTGCAAGCGAGATGTACCTCTTTGACACCGGGGGGCAATACCTGTGCGTAGCTTCAAACAGAGACCCCCACCACCACAGCCCCACATCCAGGGGCCCCAAATCCAGCGCTGGGGCTGGCATCAGTCCCATTCATGACCCCCCTTTGCAGGGACGGCACTACAGACATCACTCGGACAGTGCACTGGGGTCAGCCCACCCCGCTTCAGAAGGTACCAGCCCCTCCCATGCCAGCCAACATCCCCCTGCACTGCCCAGGACACCCCTGCACTGCCCAGCACCCCCCTGTGCTGCCCAGCACCCCCTGCACTGCCCAGGATACCCCTCCACTGCCCAGCACCCCCTGCACTGCCCAGGACACCCCTGTGCTGCACAGGACACCCTTGTGCTGCCCAACACTCCCCATGGCACTCAGCACCACGGTCCTGGCGGGGGCTGGATGTGCAGGGCTGGGTGTCTGGGTACCCCCATGCTCACCCCCGCTGTGCCCCACAGGAAGCCTACACCCGTGTGTTGATGGGCAACCTTGACCTCTCCCGCCTTGTCTTCCCAGCCAGCACAGCAGGTGGGTGCCAAACACGGCATTGGCCCCGCACAGAACCCCTGGCACAGGGAGCAGGAGGGCACGGGGGAGCTCATGGGCTCCTCGGCCCCCATCCCACCTCTTCATTCCCCAGGGAGAACGGTGGAGTCCTTCGCCCGCCGGGCGCTCTGGGATGTTGGACTGAACTACGGCCACGGGACCGGCCACGGCATCGGCAACTTCCTCTCAGTCCACGAGTGTAGGTGCCACCAGCACCGGTGCTGGGCATGCGGGCTGAGCTATGGGGACAAGGACGAGGACAGGAGCTCTCTGGGGGCTTCTCATCACCCAGCAGAGCCTCTGTAAGGGGCAGGGGAATCCCTGCTTGCAGCATCTTGTGGTCCTTGCCAGGGTGACTGCATGGTCCTGGCTGGGATGATCCCAGGGTCCTTGCCTTGGTGGCTCTCTGGTCCTTGCTGGGGTGTCCCTGCAGCACGTGCCATCCCCAGAGCTCTAACTTGCCCCATGTCCCTGCAGGGCCTGTGGGCTTCCAGTCCAACAACGTGCCACTGGAGGCCGGCATGTTCACCTCCATCGGTATGTCCCAGCTGGCACCCCTGGCTCCGGGCACAGAGTCCAACCAGGGACAGGGTGTCAGCTCTCTGCCCCACTCAGGGGCCAGATCCAGCCCCACTGGGGTGGGCTGGGGGAGTCTCAGGGGCTGGGGGCTCACCAGGCGTCTCCCCGGCCCTCAGAGCCTGGGTATTACCGGGACGGTGAGTTCGGGATCCGCATTGAGGACGTCGCCCTTGTGGTGGAGGCACAGACTGAGGTAGGGCGATGGGGATGGGGTGACAGGGGTGGCACAGTGTGGGGGCAGCTCCGAGGGGGTTGGGGACACCCAATGACACCTCTCTATGGCAGCACCAGAGCAGGGAGAGGCCTTTTCTGACCTTTGAGGTGGTGTCCCTGGTGCCCTATGACCGCAACCTCATCGACCTCAGCCTCCTGTCCCCAGAGCAGGTACGGGGGTGTGCTCAGGGTGGGGAGTAGAGCAGGGATGCAAAGCCAGGGGGCTGGGAGTGGATGCAGCAAAAACCCAGGACTGTGCCATGAGGCTGGAGTGAGTAAATGAGGACAGAGCAAGGATGGATGCGTGGATGAAGAGGGGCAATGAGTTCTGCAGGTGGGGTCAGTGGTCGGGGTGTGGGACAGCTGGATGGGGAGAGCCCAGGTGGGGGGCGGCATCCAGGCCAGCCCCTCACAGCTCCCCGTGGTGCCTGGCTGCAGATCCGGTACCTGAACTCGTACTACGAGAGGATCCGAGCGCAGGTGGGGCCAGAGCTGCGGCGGCAGCGGCTGGAGGAGGCGTACGGGTGGCTGCAGGAGAGCACCGAGCCCTTCCCGGTCAGCAGCGCCGGCACCGCCGCCGCGGGCACCCTGGCCCTCGCCTCGCTGCTGCCGGTGCTGCTCAGCGGGCTGGGGGCCTGACCCGCACCGAAGGCCCCACCGCCCCCTTCCAGCACGGCCGGCTCTCCCCCGCGCTCACTTCCTTTTTTTGTTGTGTTCTGTTCACTCGTTTGTGATTAAACATGAGCGAGGCGGGCCCCGCTGTGCCCTCCTGTGCCCGATGCGCTGTGCGCTGCCTCTCCGGCGGGTGTAGGGCTGCAGTCCGGCCCCAGCCCCACTCCTGTGACCCTGCTTGTGCCACCTGGCCCAGCCCTGGGGCGACCAGGCCAACGCCCCCAGTGAGGAGATGGATTTGGGCAGATTGTAATTCTGGGGCAAAAGATGCAGGATTGGGAGTGAGAAGGTGCAGGGCAGCCAGCCCAACCAGGGATGTCCCCGCCGAGCCGGGAGGACCTGCGGGTACAGGGGACATCCCAAACCAAGTGTCACCCAGAGGGCTTGGCTGTCACGTCCCAGCAGGACGAGCAGGCACAGGGGTGGGCACGACAGAGGGGCTGGGGACTGTCACCTTTTGCGTGGGGGGACACACGATGCCCATAAGGAAATGGCCAAGGGGCAGCACCACCGAGGGGCGGCGGCAGTGCCAGGGGGAGGCAGGGCGTGGGCAGCACCACCGAGGGGCAGCACGGGAGGTGTCGGGGCGCAGACCGTCCCCACCCAGGGGCCCCGGGCAGGGCAGCAGCTCGGTGGAGGGTTTCCTTCCTCCTGCCCCAGCCCGCGCTGCGCCAGCCGCCCCGAGCACGGCCGCAAGCGCCTCTCATGTGACACCGGCTTCCTGTGCGCTCCCGGCTCGGTGCCGGTGCCGCGGGACGGGACGCGCTCGGCGCCGCCGGACCCCGCGCCATGCTCCGCCGCAAGCCGTCTAACGCCGGCGACAAGGAGCCGGGACACAGGAAGGTGAGTGCTGGAGCCATCCAGGTGCCCTCAGCATGGCAGATGTCCCAGCACAGCCAGAGCTGTCCCAGCCTGGGCTGCCGTGGGATGCTGAGCAGGAGGGCCGGGGCTGGGGCAGGGCCCTGGGTTTGGGACAGCATGGCAGCGGCCCCGCCATCGGTCCGTGTCCTCTGCCACCAGCCCCTGTGGCCTCGCCAGTGCGTGGTCCTGGCCTTGTCCACCTCTCACGCTGGCTCCATCCTGTTGGGATGGCTGGCTGGGATGCACAGCCCCCGGGATCGCCGTGAGCGCCAGCTCGGGTGCCGGTGGGACCCGTGGGGCTCTGCAGCCCCCCCCCTCCATGGCCTCCCCAGGCGTGGGCGACCGCCTGTCATTTCCTGAGGGCCATGGCTGCGGTGGCGGCTGTGCAGCTCCCAGCCCCGCTTGCGCAGCAAGGTGCTGCGGTTGGGGCTGCAGCTCCGTCACGGCCTCAGCCGCTTCCTCCGGCAGCACCGCTCGAGGTGGGAGCCACAGCAGCACCCGCTGCCAGCATCGTGGCCTCTCGAGAGCCCCAGCGTGCCACGGCCATGTGCCACCCGCGGCTGAAGGCTGGAGGCTGAAGTCACCAGTGGGGCCCAAAACCGACTCCTCATGCCTCGCCAGGTCTCGCAGCAGCTGCACTTCGGCTCTTGCCGAGCTTTGCTGAGCTGGTTTCAGCACCAGCAGGTCACCGCGGGGAGCAGGGACAGTGCCTGGGTCCTGCCCAGGACAGGCACAGCCCCTGCCATGGCAGCTCCTCCGTGCTGGTGAGCTCCCGCAGGAAATCTGAGTGAAGTCCCCCTCCCTGCATCGGGGTGGCCCGGCCAGCCCCAGTGGGCATCCCCTGCCCTTGCCCAGCCACAGCCACTCTCACTTCCCCCTCCCTGCCCTGCTCCCCGGCCGCCCTGACTCACATCCCGCTGCCAGGCTCTCCCCCGGCTCCTCCAGCCCCAGGACAGTGGCTTTCCCAGCTGCAGAGCTGCTTTATCTCAGCAGTGAAGCCCTGGAGGGTTCAGTGCACCTGGATCTGGTGGATTTAGGGCACTGGGGCAGGAGCAGGGCACAAGCCAGCATCCCCTGTGCACAGATGCACCTGGAGCTTGCCCTGCCGCATAAAGCCACAACGGGTGTACAGGTGGGTGTCCATGGCACCGTGGGCCAGCCCTCTGCAAGGAACGGCAAAACCAAGTGCTCAGGGGTGCTCGGTGGAGCTGATGAGGAGAAGAATAAAGAGGGGACAGCACAGGACCAGACTGTGCAGGGCTGGGAAGGGCCTCAGCACCACAGGAGCTGGCAGAGCTGCTTGGGAACGGAAATGCCTGGCTGTGGTGGTGGCAGAGTGAGCACTGTGGTGTGTGCTCCGAGGGCCTGAGTGCTGGCAGAGACAGCTGAGCTCACCGTGCCCCAGTGTGCCAGCACATTGCCACTGGCATCCAGGGATGAGGGACACCTGGGACCACGTGGCTGTGCTGGCACCAGGGATGCTCCTAGCAAGGAGAAACCCCTCCCATGTGAGACAGACACCTGGGGACATGGAGAAGGGAAGGCAGGGGCACAGGAAACACTGAAAGGGGCAAGGATAGAGGGGTGCCCCAGGACTGAGATCCAAAAACAGCTTGGATGGCTTAGGCATGGAGGTGGCACCAAGGCAGCAGGTGATGCTGGGGGTGTGCTCTCTGGGCTATGGCGTGACACTCACAGGTGGAAAACATGGAAAACTCAGTTCTGGAGCTGACCCTGTGGGAAGCAGCAGGGCCATGGCTGGTCTGGCTGTACCAGCCCTTCACTGCCTGCCCAGCTGTGCTGAGAGGAGCTGTGGCACTGCAGAGCCCTGTGTCCCCCCCTGCCCTGGCCCACGTGCCAGGGTGGCATCATGGCACAGCCCTGGGTTGCTCCCAGCACGGCAGTGCCTGGCTTCACACCAGAGCATCCCTGCCCTGGGAATGCTGTGCCAAGCAGCTGCACAGGCACCAAGAGCTCCGCATCCCAGTTCTGGGGAGTTCACAGCACACGGCAGCTCCTGGACGAGGGCAGACAAGAAAGGCTCTGCCAGCCAAAAATCTGTCTATGCCAGCAGTGGCATCACCCTGGGATGGGCAGAGCAGCCCAAAGGGAGGAGAGGAGCTGGGGCAGGGGATGCAGGAAGCCCTCACACCTTTCCATCTTCCCCTCACACCTCTGCCCCTGCTCCCAGCTTTCCCTACAGCGTTCCAGCAGCTTCAAGGACTTCAACAAGTCCAAGGTCACCTCCCCCGTGTCAAGCGAGGAGTTCAACCTGGAGGAGAACGTGAGTTCGCAGCACCCCTGGGGCAGCAGCACCCCTTGGCACATCCTGCTCCCCCAGGAACAGCCCATTTCAGGGCTGGTTCCCTGAAACTCTTGGTCTTACCCTTGGCCCACATGTCATGGAGCAGCCCCAGGGTGCCAGCGCTGGTGGGATTTGGGATCTCACAGCCCTGTGTGACCCTGCTGGGGCTTGCCCAGGGCGGGGGCTCTGCCTTCACTCTCATCCCTGTGGCAGATCCCTGAGGATGACCCCAGCAGTGCCAGTCCCGAGGACGCTGCACGGAGCAGCGGGACCAAGCTGGGCAGGAAGTGGCGGGCGGTCATCTCCCGCACCATGAACCGCAAGATGGGCAGGATGGCGGTGAGAGCGCTGGCCGAGGGCAAGGTGAGCGGGGGGCGTGGGGACACGGACCGGTGAGCGGGGGACAGCTCCCCTCTCCCGGCCTGAGCCCGGTGTCCGCAGCAGGGAGAGGCGGAGGAGGAGGGGTCCGCATGCCCGCTGTCCCCAGGCAGCAGCACGCAAGGGCGGAGCCATGACAAGGAGCCGCTGTCGTTCGCGGAGCTGGAGGAGGAGGAGGACGGGCGCCCAGCCCTCGGACGCCAGCTGTCCAGCGGTGAGCCCAGCCCCGAAGGGACACCGGCCCCGCGTCCCCAGCCGGGCACATCCTGACCCCTCCGCTCCGCAGGCAGCGACATTCCCAGCCCCAGCGATGCCGGGGACAGCCGGCGGCTGGAGGAGACTGTCCCAGCCTACACCGGCCCCTTCTGTGGCCGCGCCCGCGTCCACACCGACTTCACCCCCAGCCCCTACGACAAGGACTCCCTGAAGCTGCGGGTGAGCACCGGCCGCCGCGGCCCTGGGGACGGAGGGAGGGAGGGTGGCTGGGGACCCCCTGGGAGCGAATGTTCCCTGGCTGTCCCCAAGCCTGTGCCCACCGCCATCCCATGTCCCTTGGCCTAGAAAGGAGACATCATTGGCATAATCGAGAAGCCGCCCGTGGGCACCTGGACCGGGCTGCTTAACAACAGGGTGGGCTCCTTCAAATTCATCTACGTGGATGTGATCCCTGAGGAGACAGTCCCTGCCCGCAGGAGCCGGGGCTCCGGCCGCAACAAGCGCCTCAAGCCCAAGACCCTCCATGAGCTGCTGGAGCGCATCAACCTGGAGGTGAGGGACAGGCCCTGGGGAACAGCAGCACCCAGAGGGGATCAGGCTGCCACCAGGGGCACCACCCCCTGTGCCCTTCACTGTCCCCCACCCACGTGGCTCCCTCACCAAGCACCCCAGGGACACAGAGGGGACATTTCTGGCTGATGTGGGGGCAGGTACCCACCATGGACCCACACTGAGGCGGGAGCCACAGGCCAGCGCTGGGGGCCAGGGGGAGGGAGCCAGGGGAGCCACCCGAGCCCCGCTCACCCCTGCCTGTGCCCCCCACCCAGGAACACACCCCCACCCTCCTGCTGAACGGGTACCAGACCCTGGAGGACTTCAAGGAGCTGCGGGAGACCCACCTGAACGAACTGCACATCATGGACCCCCAGCACCGCGCCAAGCTGCTGACGGCCGCCGAGCTCCTCCTGGACTATGACAGTAAGTCCTGGGGAGGGCGTGGGCGACCCCCTGACCGGGCACCCCAGCAGCACCACTAATGCCACGGCCCCTCTCCCAGCAGCCAGCGAGCCCGAGGACGGGGACACCTCTGAAGCTCTGCCATCGCCCTCAGAGCCCAAAGCGGACATTCCCCGGGACTCTGGCTGCTTCGAGGGATCAGAGACCCTGGATGGCAGCCGGGAGGAGGCCGAGCTGGGGGGTCCCGAGGAGCAGCCAGGGGCTCTCTCCATGGCAGAGTCCCCCTGAGCCTGCCGGCACTGCCGCTTCCCGCTCTGGCCCTCACAGCGGGGCTGGACTGGAGGGGACAGCTGCTGGCAGGGGAGCCCCAGCGGCAGCACCTCGGGTCCCGGCTCAGCCCCTGCTCCAGAGCCAGAGGCTGGGTGGGCACGAGGAGCCCCAGGACATTTTGCACGGCACTGCCTGGCACTGCTGCCCCAGCGCAGGGACTCTGGGCATGTCGGGGCACCACCGGCACTGGCTGCTTTTCCCATGTTTGCCAGCAGGCTCAGGAAGGGAGCTGGGGATGGAAGCCATGTCTGCAGGCAAGTAAAGCCTTCCCAGGACAGTCACTTCTCAGCATGGACACACGGAGACCCCCCCCACCCGCCGTGGGCCACAGCGAGATGCAAATAACACAGCTAAGACACCCTGAAGTGTGAGATGGAGAGGCCTGGAAAGGCACAGGGAAGGGGGAGGAGGCAGCTGGCCTGGGGCAGCACAGGCACACAGGGGCTACAGCTCAGCCATTTTCAAACCCATTAAGTTTCCTTCATTGTTTTAAAATTAAAAAAAATAATAATAAGAAGAAAAAAAATAAAGAACACCCAACCCTCACCCAACCCCTTCCTTCCTTCTGGAGACCCTGACCAGTGCAGGCAGGTCCCGGCAGGCAGCACTCCACACACCTCTTGGAACAGGGAGCAGCAGAGCCAAAAAATACACTTTTTCACACTGAATTGGAGATTTGGTCAGTAGCGTGTTGGGGCGACTCCCACGGGGTGGGGTGCAGGACCCCTGTGCCTGGGGGATGGAACGGGATGGGACTGGGCTGGCTGCCAGGCCATGGTGGGAGGCTGGGGCTCCTTCCCTGGCACATTCCAACTGGGAATGAGCTGGGAGGCACAGCCGGGCTCCAGAGGGAGCAGGATCCCCCCACTCCTCACCGCTGCTGAGAGCAGGGCGGCACGAGAGGCCAGGGACGGAGTAGCAGCAATTCCCACTGCCAGGCAGGAGCATCAGGGACACGCCGTCGGGACCGGGCGGGCAGGACAGCCTCCTCCTGCCACCTCCCACCGCACACCTGCGGGAAGGAGCGTGTGGGGAGGAGCGGGACTGCCCAGCACCGGTGACGTGGGATGCGGAGCTGCCAGGGCATGGAATGGCCTCTGCTCCACCAGCGGCCTCTGTGGGGACCCCACGGGTGTGAGGGACTGTGGAGAGCGGGGAGCCCTGCCATGGCACAGAGCTCTCCCACTGGCCCCCAGCCGCTCCTCCTCCGCTGAGGACACACAGGTGACTGACACCACACGGCCCAGCCCTGGGCAGCTGGCACAATCCTAGGAAGATCCAAGGCTCCCAAAGCCAGCCTAGGATGGCTGAGAACTGCAGAGCAAGGCAAGGGGGGGACATGGGAACACAACGACACGATACAGAATCGGGGCTGAGGTTCTGCAGAGCGGCCATGCCACAGCCAGGGAGGGCTCGGTGCAGACACCTGACAGCAAAGGCAGCCCCAGCGCCAGCCAGGAGCCAGCGGCACAGGCAGACCCTTCCCTGCAGTTCATCCACCCTGGCACAACTGCTCTGCGGCCAGGGAGGGGCAGGGGTCTGCCCTTTCCCTCCCTGGAAGCCCCAGGGTGGTGTGAGCCCCAGCCAGGCTGGGCAGGAGGGGCCCCTCACAGCTGCTGCCTTGCTACGTCACATGAAAAGGAGCACAGGAAGAAAGCCACTTAAAAACCGCTGCCCATAGAACTTCTTCCCGCTTGTTCGGGTCCTTTGGGCACCAAAACGTCTCCTGACAAGCCTTGCCACGCCAACCACAAAACAACGCGACGGATTAGAGGAGGGAGGAGGGGAGAGAGGACACTGCTGCCATGATTGCTTTCCCCTTCCTGTGGGGATTCCTCAGCAGGAGGGAGCAGGCCAGCCCTAACAGCCTCGCCTTGTCAGAGCTGCGCCCAGGCGGAGGGACAGCCCCAGCCCCGAGGCGGGATGGAGCAGAGCCCGTCACAGGACAGCCCGGCCCCAGGCGGACCTGGCTCGGCAGTGGCAGTGCCCCACAGTGACCAGGGCTCGCTGTCCCGTGCCACCGCGCAAGGCCAGTGCCGCAGTGATAACAACTAAAGCAAAATGGCCATGGGGGATCTGGTGCCTGCCATCCAGCCCTTCTCCTCCTCTCCTCCACCACTTCCAGCTTCAATTAGACAAAACAAGAAAGTTCTCCCTTCCAAGCAGATGCTAGTGCTCCGCTCGCCCAGCATCCAGGGAGGGCACCGGGAGCTCCCCAGGCGTTTGCTGCTTCTCCTCTGGCATCTCGGTGTCGCTCATGGACGGTGCAGGGACCTGGGAAGAGAGGACAGAGTGACCTGGGTGCAGGAACACCCCCAGTGCAGAGCCCGGGCACACAGCCCTGCTGCTCTGCTACTGCCTCCAGCTCCACCCCAGCTGGGCTTGGGAAAAGGAGAAACCAGAAACCAGGGGCCACTCAACAGGCAGAACTGCAGCTTCAGGAGGGGCTGGAGTGCTGGACTGCCCCAGCAGAAGTGTCTGGACTGTGTTCACCAGAGAAGCAGCAGCACAGGCCCAAGCAGGAGCAGGCCAAGCCATTTCCCACCACGTTCATGGAATAATTTAGGTGGGAAGGGCACTCTGGAGGTCTCCTGTCAAACCATGTCCTTAAAGCAGGACTAATTTCAAACACGGAGCAGGCTGCTCAGGGCCATAGCACCTTTCTCCAAGGAGGGAGATCCCAGGGATAGCCCTGCAGCACACATGCAGCACCAAAACAAGATGTCTGCAACCTCCCAGCCTTGCCGAGCTCCACGGGCAACAGCTCCTGAGTGCTCTCATGGCAGGACTGATCTCCAAAGCCACAGCCAGCTGTGATCTCCTTTGAGGAAGTCCAGGGAAACCAAGACATGCAGGTTTCCAGGGTCAGAGCAAACAAGCTTTTCAGCAGCAGCCTTTCAGCACGGCCCCCCCGTGTTGCTTTGTCCTTCCTAAGTCACACTCTCAGCTTTTCTCACTGTCCCAGAGCCCCCCCAGCTCCCAAGGGGATCACTCACAGCACTGGGGAGAGGAATGCTGCTGTCCTGCTGCTTCTTGCCACCCTCCTGGGCCTGCCCAGGACCCTGCGTGGCCGGGGGCTCCTGCGTGCCGGGTCCCCGTGGGCACGACCCGTCCTGAGCTGTGCTCTCCTCCTGCTGCAGGATGCCCCGTCTGTCCAGGACACTGCAGGAACACAGCCACGCCATCAGAGACCCGTGTCTCTCCAGATCCCACCTTATTCCCAGCAGAAGACAAAGGTCCAGGCTGCCCCTCAAGAGCTCACCTGGGGGGCAGGGGCCCGCAGAGCACCTCGCAGCAGTTCTTCACTATGTTGCCGTGGCTGTAGGGATTCTGCACACGGTTCTTCCCAGTCCAGGACCCCTTAATCTGAAACAGTTGGGCACAAGCTCAGGTTCACTCCAGGGACACCCAGTCCCCAGATCCCTGAGCTGCGACACCGAGAAACGGTGACAGCTCAGAGGAAGAGGAAGGCTCTACTCACGTCTTCGTTGGTTGTCTGATTCAGCGCCACCAGGAAGGTGTGGAACCCAGTTAACCCCACCACCGACCACAGCGTGAAGAAACAGATGAGCACCTCCAGTACAGTGAGAACAGTTAAGGACTGGGAACAGCCTGAGAGCAGGCCCAGCCGACCTGTTACCAACTTTTCTTCCTCTCCTAGACATCGTTTTCTGTTTTAGCCTCCTCCCAATAGGTACAAAACTGCTCCCCACATTCTCATCCAGGCGGGAAATGCTTGGAGAGACTCAGAGTGGCCTAGGCAGCCACTCCACAACGCAGCTCCCACTAACCCCCAGCTTTGGAGAAGCCAAGCCCTCGGGATCATGGAAGGATATGTTCCTGGGGTTTCCTTCAATGTGTTCAGAAACCCAATCTTCAGAGATTCTGCAATACAAAAAGAGAGAGAGATTTTAATCTGGAACATCCCAATGGGTCCAGTTCCCTTTGCCACCCCATCACTCTGGTTTCACATCAGCATCTGTAGCCCCACGCCCTCCCTCCCAGCCATCCAGCTTTCCAGGCAGACTCACTCAGTGCTACGTAGACAATGTTGAAGGTGAAGATGTAGATGGTGAGGAGGGAGAGCGAGAGGATGAAGAGGTAGAAGTAGCGGTAGTTCCTCTTCCCCACGCAGTTGCCCACCCAGGGACAGTGATGGTCAAAGCGCTCTGGGGAAGCCAAGATGAGGATTAGCACTGCCCTGGCATGGCCCTGCCCACCTCTAGGTCCTTGCTCCTGTGCTCCCACCTCGAAAATCCCCAGGTTGACACAAACTGCCAAGTCCAACCCTCTGCTCACTCAGGATCCCATATCCTGGCCTCCTTTCAGGAGGTCAAAAAGTCCAAAATCATTTTATAATTAATCATTTCACACATTAAGAGAGAGTTTGAGCTTGACCCCTCATGTGTCTTCTCTCCCTGGGGTACAAGAGCCACAGCACACAGGTTAGATGAAGGCCTGGGGGTCCCCAAGTTCTTACCCTGGAATAATCAGGAGAGGGTTCAAGGAACTGCATAAACACACAAAGGCTGGGAATTTGAAGAGGAGGAAAGGGGTCCAAAAGGATGGGATTTCTGCCTGGAGCAGTGATGCTGAACATGAGCCAATTACACACACAGAAGGACAACCACCAGGGCACCCCAGGGCATGGCACAATCTCTGTGCTGATGAAGGAGCTGCTGTCATCTGAGACACAAGTCTCCACTGGAACCCTCCAGTCCTGCAAGGCCAGAGTCCAGTGGAACTCACAAACGGGCTGCACATGCACACAGAGCAGCTGGACTTGGTTAGACTGGTTATTGCCAAAGTCCTGGCAAAGAGGAACCACCTGGCTCCAGGTTCTGAGCAAACCTCAAGCTCCTCGAGTACAAGACGAGGCAGCCTGGACACCCCACCAGTCCAGAGCTGCCCAGCACGAGCCTGGGCGTGGGTCTTTCCCTGTCCCGAGGCTCTCTGCGAGGAGCAGGGACAGCCCCACTCACCCACGCAATTGTCGCAGATGCTGCAGTGCGAGGCGCGGGGCGGCCGGAAGATCTTGCACGTGTAGCAGTACTTGAGCTTCACGATCTGGTTGTTGATCTGGAAGTTCTTGATGCGCGGGGGCGGCCGCTGACCCTGCGGCACGGTCCCGTTGGTGGCCTCTGCCAGAGAGAAGCGGGCACAGATCGGACCTGCTGCTACAACACGCCGGGCCTCAAACGACAACTCCCTCCCCTGCCTTTGCTACCAGCAGGATCGGAGCCTGCTGGCGCCGGAGCCGGAGGCTGCAGCTCTGCTCACGCGGGCCAGAGCCAACCTGGCAGCTTGGAGGCAGGAAAAGGGATGCCAGAGCTTTCATGGGCATGTTGAGAGTGGGCTGGGTGTTACCACCCGCATCCACCAAACCTCCTCCCTCCCTGAAGGATCAAGGGGACCACTCTAAGCTCTCTGCACCCCTTCTCAAAAGCAAACTGAGTTTGTGTGTGCACGGCCATGGGAGAGAAGGCAGCAGGTGAAACGGCTCCCAGAGAGGGACACGGGTACATCGCGCCGCCTTCCTGAGACTCGGCCAAGTACAATGAGCCAGCAGATTGGGGCAATCCTCACTTTTGGAGGTCCAGCCAGGAAGACAAGCTCTGCAGGGACTGTAATTTAGAAATATGCCATAAACAGAGAGGCTTTTCCAGCCCTCACCAGCCTGGCCGCTCCACACTCACCAATCTCCATCTCAATGAAGGCTGCCTCATCGGGCAGGGCCCTCGGGATCACGCCGGGGTCGCTGAAGCTCGTCCGCAGCAGCGTGGCCATGGCAAACAGGAAGAGAACGGCTGCAAACACGGGGATGACCGGGGACAGCTGGACGGCCAGGTAGCGGCACCTGCAGACACGGGGCGGGAGGGGATGAGTCAGAGTCTGCCGGGGCACCTGGCACGGCATCAGAGCCTGGCACTCCGGAGCACTGCTCAGATCTGGAGCAGAGAAGCTGTTCAGTACATCCTTCTGATCCCACCACCACAGGGGAACGCTCCTGGGGCAGCTCCAACAACCAGGCACCATCACAGCTTCTCCGTGTTTTCCACCAGCCAGGCACAGATACTTCCCAGCGTTTGTTCTGTTCTCAGCTCCCGCTTAAAGAGATGCCAGGAACACAACCAGGCAGCCGGGGAGACCTTGTCCATCGGCTTCCTGCTGCCAAGGGATGGGCCACACCACTGGGAGAAGCACCCAAGGCCCGGTCAGGGACCCCACCCCTTGAAGGCATGGAAGCCTGTGGGGATGGTGGGAATCTCTGGCTGGCCCCAAAGGGCAGCAGCTTTCAGTACCACAGACATTACTGGGATTAAGTGCATCCTGTGCTTCTCAGGAATGGATTCCTGTGGAAGCGCAACATTTTCATGCAACAAGACATCATCTGGCTCGCTTTGGCTTTTGGGAGACAACAGACTAGAATGCTCCAAACAAAACAGAAGGGTTCCTGCTTCAAGACTCCTCCAGCTTGAAAGGGAACAAGGTTGGTTTGCTCTACAATGCAGCAAGGCCCGATGAGGAGATTATGGTGCTGATGCTGCTGATAGAGGAGGTGCAAAAGGAGCACTGGACTCATCTCACCATGGCCATGCTGCTCCTGGACAGCCACAGCCATGTCCCCATAGGCGCCACAGCACAGGCCGTGTGGGAGGCCTGGGCAGAAGTCATGCTTTAGAGACATACTGGGCTGAAAAAACCCCGTATTTTACCCTGATTCGTTCAGAAAACCCCACTGATGTTGGGGTGAAGTTCCTATGGAGCTTTGCTATGGTTTAAGGGAACCCCCAACTAAATCCCACCACTTGTGCCATGTCTCGCCTCTCCTCGCACCCATCCCTTCCCCAGGTGCCTCCTGATGCAGCTGGGCACCCGGGCTTTCAGGCTTTATAGGATGCGTCCTTTATCCCTTCTGGTAGAGTTACTCTCCACAGGAACATCAGGCTACTGCGGTGACATTCCAGGGATTATCCTCCCTGGGGGGCTGCCATCCCAAGCAAGGCCATTTCCATGAGCTCCACAGCACTATTTAATTCTGGACAGCATTCCCATCACAGATTCCCCGAATGCGATGCGGTTTCCAGCTCCAGCTGGCAGCATGGGGCTTCGCAGGCCCCACTGCAGGAATATTTCCGGGGTCACTGCCTGGCTCCAGCGGCTGCCCCACATGTGACAAGGACAGAAGGGCTGAACACTGAAGCTACAGCACACTTTAGTCACAGCTGCAACACCAGGAGACCACAGCAACACACAGGGCCTGGCCTCTAAACCAACAGCCTTCATTTCAGACACTGCACCCACTGCAGTTCCCCAAAACAACGTCCCTGTGCCAGCCCTGCCCACAGACAAAGAATTGGAGGGCCGAGCTTATCGTCTTCACGCAGCCAAGATAACTTTGCATTCCCTTTGCAAGGGCAAAGTCCAGGGACAGCTGCAAGTCAGCCAGCGAGTAAACAAACACCTTGGAGCCCATTTGGGGTAGAAATATGGGGTTAGGAACATGGAACGTGGATTTAGGTGCAGGTCAGCCTCTTCTCCCAGGCAATCAGTGACAGGACAAGAGCACACAGCCTCAAGCTGTGCCAGGGAAGGTTCAGGTTGGACATCAGGAGGAATTTCTCCATGAAAAGGGCTGTCAGGCATTGGCAGGGCTGCCCAGGGAGGTGGTGGAGTCCCCATCCCTGGAGGTGTCCAAGGAACAACTGGATGTGGCAGTCAGTGCTCTGGGCTGGTGACAGGGTGGTGACCGGTCACAGGCTGGACTTGATGGTGTTGAGGGTCTTTTCCACCCTAAATGATTCTGTGATTATTCCTTACAAAGCTGGGCACTGTCTGCCCCAAAGGGCAGCAGCCTGACCCTTGTCCAGGTGATACCACAGCTTCTGGAACTGCTGTGACAACATGAACACATTGTGGGTTTAAATATGGATCCATGAGCTGTGTTAAAGCTGAGCCATGGCCCTCCTGCTTCCACACAAGCTTAGCTTAGCTTCCCTTAGCTGGGCTGGCTTCTGTGGCCCCTTGCAGGTGAGGGCAGAGGCAAGAGCCAGAGCAGCTCCCACCACCGTGAGACTGCATACTGAGGCCCAGCGTGGAGCCCACCCCGTGCCTGCCATCCCTCGCTCCTCAGGACATGACCCTCAGGGAACGTGTCCATGGCAGGAAAAGCAGCCACACAAGGCCTTGCCTCAGTACTCAGGTACTCACTAGCACCGGGGTATCTTCCGTCTACACCTGATCTCTAAGCCTGTTTCACTGCTGAGGAACAGACATTTAAAGATCTTTTGTTTGGGAGAGCTCAGAGCCAACAGAGATGCTCTGTTGGCATGCGAGGATGCTGCTCCCCCACTCCCAGCACCATATCTGTGCTCTGGAGCGTTTTGTCACCAAAAAGCAGACAATACCAGCACTATCACAGCTCATCATCACGGCAGGCTGGGCTGGGGGCGGGAAGGCTGAACAAAGGGATCACTGGAATGGGGAGCAGGGGGAGAAGCAGCTGGGGGTGCCATGAGTTATGGTGCTTGGCTGGTTATTCTGCACCCGCTTGGGAAGGTCTCTTGTAATCAGCACATTGAGTAAAGCTCTGGAGGAAGGAGGAAGCCTGGTGAGCTCCCCAGTACCAGCAGCACCAGGCAGGGCTGGAGCTCTCCATGGAACCTCTCCCCACTTGCCAGCAGTGACACATCAACGGTCAGCACACACTGTGTGCTTCTGACCCAGCTGAGGCCGGAGACAGACGCGTTACGCCGATGTTATTGCCCTTTTCCTGGCTAAAATATCAAATCCCTGCACAAGCAAATCACCCCGAGATCCACCCAGGAATGGGGGTGCCACTGAGGATGTGGAGCCTGCAGGGAGTGTGAAGTCATCTCCTGAGAAGGAACCCACATAGGAGGAAAAGGTCAATCCAAACCCCAGGAGCGGCCACTTCCCGCAGAAACAGGAGCAAAACAAGCTGAACTCTGGACACCGAAAAGTTCACTTCTATTGTGAGAAATTACAACGATCAAAAAGCACCAATCAACTCACGTGTAAGTTTTGACCATGCTTAACACAGGTCTGTCAGTCTTGGGTCTCTGGGGTTTGGAAATCAAAACTAAAAATAAAGTCACACAAGGGGTAGTGTAGGTGTTTTCAACTCATCAGAAAAAAAACCCATTTTCATCTCTACAAAGCAGGAAAAACAAAGTGACAAACATGCCTGGGCATTGGAAAATCCAAGAGCAGCCCCATCCCGTGAGGGTTGCTGGTGCTATAGTGCCTCTAATATTTACAGACATCTAGTTTTGTGCTGAAAAGCCAGAGACAAAAGAAATCCCATTCCCTTCAGCCGAGCGTGGAACTCACTTCAGGAGAGACAGGAACTGCAAACGGAACTCCCAGCCTGAGAGCAGACACTGCATCCCATCATCCCAGTTCCTAAAGGGATTTCACAAGTGCTTTATCTGCGCTTCTGCTCGTGCAGACAGCAGCTAAGTGCCCAACCACAGGGCTGACACACCATTAGGAGTCTGAAATAATGCCAAGAGGATGTGAAACTGTGCTTTACGGGACATGTTACGGAGCAGACCCAGTTAAGCACAGGTCTCGGACTCTGCAGGGACCAGCCCCAAGCAGTGGGAGCTGCTCCCTGCCGACGTAGCGGCGAGAGAGGTGCCCTTGGGCAGAGGTCTCCGGTCGGTCGCTGCAGAGCCCTTCCCGGGTGCCAGCACGGCTCCGTCCCTCTGCTTATCTGGGAGGGAGGAGTCGGATCTCAGGTACAGCATTGAGTTCCGCCAGCCTCTGGGTCCTGTTTGCTCCTGGATGGAGAGATTTCCCCGATCCCAGAGCACAGCGCTGCGGTTTCGGGATCAACACACAGAAATTCCCACCCACGGGGCTGAGGCGGCTCAGCCCGCTCGCCTGTGGACACGGCGGAGCAGCTGAGAGAAACTCGAAGGAAAAACCACCACCACCAGCAGCAGCCCCAGGAGCGTGGCCATCGCTCCGGAGCTGGGGAGGAACGGCGGCCGTGCCTTTTCTCCTGCCGTGGGTGCCGGTCCCCAGCGGCCCCAGCTGTAACCGGAGCCAGCGCAGCCCCGAGCGCCGCGATCGAGCCCAGCCCGGCGCAGGGCGAGCAGCCAGACAGATCCTGGCTCCAGGCACCCCCGAACCGTGCTTAGACAAGGTGTAACTGCGCAAGTGATTCAGCTGAATGGAGCCGGCACCAGGCACAGGCTGCCTGCAGTGAGCGGCGGCGAGGGAAAGGCTCCTCCGCCCACCGACGGCGGCCGCACTTCACATCCAGACACGAACTTTAAGGGGGAAACCAGGAATTTCCATGCAAACACTAGAGAATCTGCCAAACACTGAGACAAACGGACAACACAGTGAAAGATCAAGGCTGAGATCCTCAAAGATCCCTACACACGCAGGGCCGGCAGGGCTCCCGAGCAGCCAAGCTGCTTATCTCTGCCTGATCAGTGAAACAGAGACCTTGGGGAGAGTTTCCAGCTGGGAAGGCAACATTTCATCCCTATCCCAAATTCAAAAATCCCCAAACAAGTTCAAAGCAACCCCGTCTCTTCCAAACAAAAAACACTGAGGTGTTCTCCACTGAAAGAATCAAACGGGTATTTGGATTTTCCCAAACTTTTCCTTATGTCCCTGAGATGATTTAACTAGAATTCAGAGGTGATCCTGTTCCCAGCAGCATTCCCGCTGCAGAGCCCACCCTCCAGCTCCAGGCACGGCCTGGATGTGCTGGTGTGAGTGACCCCTCCACAGGCCTCTGCCTGCCAGAGCATGGAAAGGGGCTTCTCAAGGAATTTCCAGTCACGTTCCTGACTAACCACAGCCTAGGTCTGGAAAACAGCCTTGACTCACTCTGCCTAGCGCAACCACGGCAGAGCGGGATGTGGTTCACTCTCCTGCTACGGACACGATCCACAGGGAGCCAGAGCAATTATCCCTCAAATCAGTGTTTCTGGTGCAGCAATAAGCCTTTCTGGAGCAGCAACACTTATTAGTTCTTCCTGCAAGGCAGAAAGGCTCAGTCCCATTTCTCAGATGGAAAAAAACCACAAACATCAAACCAAGAGCGGTGTCAGTTGATACCTCGGAATTCAGACAGAGCCAGGGATAATTCCGGCAGGGAACTAGGGAGAGGCACGCTCGGCCAGGAAATGTGGAAACAAGTTCCCTGGTTTAGGAAAGATGCTGAGGAGGACAGCACCTGGGCTGAGGGCTTTTTGGACCTGCAGAAACAGCCAGGGCTTAGCCAGTGAGCAGCTCCTTCCACTCGTTCTTCCTGGCTTAGTGAGCTTTTGTGTTACCCAACTCTGTTTCAGCCCTTCTCCCACCCCAGAACACAAACGTGCCCATGGAGACCGAGGAAGGGAAGTTTTGCAGTTGTTTAGCTGATCCAAGCTTACCGTCTATCCAGGCAACAGGGGTGTCCTGCCCCCTCCCACAACACCAGCCTGGACAAACACAGGCTTTTCCCTTTTTGCTTGTTTTTTGATTTTAGGATTAGTCTAAGGCCAGCCCAACTCCCCAGCCCAGCTCCCAGGGAGAGCTGACGAGAGGGGACAGATCCCTCTTTTTCAGCAGGATCAAAGGTTTTGGCTGAAGGTCCTTAGGCTGCCGAGGTGATGGAAGGGGTGGTCGGATCCTTCCCAAACCCCGGGATGGCTCTGGCTGCGGGGGCTCGGCTGTAGTGCAGCCTGGGGGCTGGGGTAGGTCGGACTGGCAGGACCCCCAGGCTCACTCCTTATTAATCCTCCAGCTGGGTCACCTCCCTGGTGGGGCTGACGCGGGGGCTGCACGTCCCCCCGTGGGTAGGGACACAGGCTGGGCCCTGGGGCTGCAGCAGCAGTGCCCTTGCACCCCAACTGTCCTGGAGCCAAGAACACTCGGGACAAGGGAGTGCCAAGTCCCAGACAGAAGGTGACCCGCAGGGAAGCAGGGCCAGTGTCATCCCCGGCACAGCCAGGGGGAAGCTCAGCAGGGCCCATTCTCCCCAAAACCTCCAGGCTCAGTCTGCTGAGGGAGAGGAAGCAGATCCGCACAGGGAGAGCCACACTCTGCCGGGCTGCACCGTGCCAGGCTCCCCTCCCTCTCCCAGGGCACACGGGCTGATCCCCGTCCTGCGGGTCCCCGGGGAACTCACTCGAAGGCGAAGAAGAGGGTGCAGGTACCGAGGATGAGGAAGAGCGTCAGGTAGAAGATGCCCTTCTGCCGGGCCATCATGATCCGGCCGTCGCAGCAGAAGGTGTTCCTGCCCGGCAGCTTCTCCCATTTCCGAACCACCTTCTTCCTCGCCACCATCACCGACATGGCGGGGCTGTCACTGGGGCGGCAGCGGCCGCCGCACGTTCGGGCGCTGCTGCTGCTGCTGCTCCGCCGCCCGCGCGCCCGGCATCATCGGGGCCCCCCGGGGCCGCGCTGGGCTGGGTTGGGCCGGCGGCTGCGGGAGAGGGAACGGGGAGAGCGCTCGGTCAGCA
>VYZT01054866.1:0-26491 GCA_013400735.1 Pomatostomus ruficeps
AATGATTTAGATTGGAAGGGATCAAAAGGTCAGCTTAAAGCTCATCTTGTCCCATCCCCTGCCAAGGGCAAGGGACACTTTCCACTATCTCAGGTTGCTCCAAGCCCCATCCAACCTGGCCTTGGACACTGCCAGGGATCCAGGGGCAGCCACAGCTGCTCTGGGAAACCTGTGCCAGGGCCTCCCCACCCTCACAGCCAGGAATTCCTTCCCAATATCCCATCTAACCCTGCCCTCTGGCACTGGGAAGCCATTCCCTGTGTCCTGTCCCTCCATGCCTTGTCCCCCGTCCCTGTGCAGCTCTCCTGGAGCCCCTTTATGCCCTGGCAGGGGCTCTGAGGTCTCCCTGGAGCCTTCTCTTGTGCAGGGGAACAGCCCCAGCTGTCCCAGGCTGGCTCCAGAGCAGAGGGGCTCCAGCCCTGGGAGCATCTCCGTGGCCTCCTCTGCACTGACTCCAGCAGCTCCATGTGTTTTCAGTGCTGAGGACCCCAGAGCTGTATATGGGACTCCAGATGGAGTCATACCAGAGCAGAGGGACGGAGTCCTCTCCCTTGACCTGCTAGCAGTATCTCCCCAGAAATCATGTGGTGCAGTGGGTTGACCCTGGCTGGATGCCAGGTACCCATCAAAGCAGCTCACTCACTCCCCTTCACAGCTGGGCAGGAGAGAGAAAATACAATGAAGAATTCACGAGTCAAGATAAGGACCATGAGAGATCCCTCACCAAATACCATCGTGGGCAAAACAGATTCAGCTTGGGGATATTATTTGAATTTATTAACAACAAAGTCAGAGCAGGATAATGAGAAGTAAAAACAGACCTTAAAACACTTTCCCTCCACCCCTCCCTCCTTTCCCAGCCCTCCCCCAGTGGCACAAGGAGACAGGGAATGAGGATTATGGTCAGTTCATCACATGATATTCCTGCCTCTGCTCAGGGAGGAGAGTCAGAGTCTTTCCCCTGCCCCAACATGGGCTCTCCTCTCCGTGGGTTTCCCACAGGGTCACAGCCTCTTCCCAGGCATCCTCCTGCTCCAGGGTGGGCTCCTCCAGAGCTGCAGGTGGATCTCTGCATCCCTGTGCCCTCCACGGGCTGCAGGGGCAGAGCCTGTTCTCCATGGGCTCCTCCAGGGGCTGCAGGGGAATCTCAGATCTGGCACCTGGAGGAGCTTCTGCCCCTCTTTCTCCACTGACCTTGGTGTTTGCAGGGTTGTTCCTTTCACATGTTCTCACACTGCTCTCCTCTGGCTGGAATTAAAACTGGGCAACAGCTTTTATCTTCTTAAATCAGTCATCCCAGAAACATTACCACCATTCCTGATGGGCTTGGCCTTGGGGTCCATCCTGGAGCCTGATGGTGTTGGCTCTGCCAGACACAGGGGCAGCTCCTGGCAGCTTCTCACAGAAGCCACCTCTGCAGCCCCTGCCACTACCAAAACCTGGCCATGCAAACCCAATACACCTGGGAAAGAGCATTTTCCACCCACACAGGCAGTTGTGAAGTCCTCATGGACACTGGGACCTCCCATCCATCAGCTTGTGCACCGAGTTGGTGCCTTCAGGGCGGTCAGGGCTTGCTCTGGCAACCTGTGCTGTAGTTATCCTTCTCCAAATCCAGCAGCATCTGTGCCAAAGGAGCACATGCTTGTCTGGCTGAAAAAAACAAAACAACCCACCCTTGAGTCTCTTTAGGGTGCCCGTGAATTATTTTTTTCTTCATACAGTGCAAATGGGGAGTGCCTGTGTGGCAATACAAAGCAGGGAGAGAAATGCTGCTAAGTGCTGATTACTTCTTCATGTGGGCACAGCAAGGGTTCACTCAGAGGTCTGGGGAGAATGGTGTTTTTGTGATTCTGTAAATGGCTGCACTCAAAGGTGGTAATTTGAATTTCTCTAGTCCCTAAAATATATATTTTAGATATATATATATTTTTTATATATGTGTTTATTAGCCTGGGGAGAGCCAGTGGTGAAGCTATGGCTCACTCACCCCCCATCGCTTATTAGCAGGTTGCTTCTGTTATCTTTTGAGATGAAAGGTGCCCCAGAAATGTAAACCACCGATGAACTGTGCTCCTTTTAATGTAAAATAGTAATAATAAATACTGTCCTGCTGTTCCCCTCATCCCTTGTCGTCACAAAACACTCCATAAATTGTACTCCAACCTCTTGCATTCCAGCTGTTGTGCATACCGAGACACAGCCGTGCGTGGGAATAAAAGAAATACTACCTTTGGGGTCACTGCTGATGTTACCCACAGGTTAATGCAAGTGGTTTGTATTTCCCTTCACTCCCTCTTAATCCAGTCTCTGATCCATGTTGATCTGGAGGCTGAGTTCAGCCTGCAGCAGTTTATGCCTTTATCTCACTCGCGTCCTAATACCAGCTGGCACAGTGGCTGTCTCGCATCCCTCTGGCATGAACAGAGTTGGTGACCTGGTCTCTGCTCACCAGGCAGTGGACTGAGGCTCAGTGAAATCCTGGGTGTTCATCTGCCCTAGAAATGGGACAGGGTTGTGTGTTTGATGGCCTGCCTTTGCTGCCTTTTCCCATGGATTTAAAACTGCCGCCTGGTGCGATGCGATGCTCAGGTTTCCCTTTGGCAAACAGTGTTCCTCTCCTCCTGGGCTTAGGTCTCTGCTCATGGAGGAGAGTCCTAGCCATCCCTAAATCATGTTTTCCTTCTGTCCTCCTTCCCATCCAGCATCCACTCAGAGGGTGAGTGTTTTGGAAGGAAGGACGAGTGTGCCTGAGCTCTGAAATGTCTCCATAGAGAGCTCTTAGCTCCTCAGAACATCCTCTAGCTCCCTGATTGTTCTTCCTTCCTCATCCTCAGGCTTTTGGCCCAGGAAAGAACATCAACCAGTAACTCAGATACTGTCCCAGCCCACACACAACAGTTGAAATTCGTCAAGTGAAATTGATTTTTTAATTTCATTAGACATCCAAAACTCTTTCCTAGCACTGAACCACCTATATTTTGGAATCATAAAATGGTTTGGTTTATGAAGGCCATCTAGTCCCCTTGTAATGAGCAGGGACATCTTCCATTAGACCAGGATGCTCAGAACTCCATCCCACCAGGACTTAAATGTTTTCAGGGATGGGGCAGCCACCTTCTTTGGGGACTTTTTTGTCCTCCAAAACTGGAAGGCTAAAGGTTTAGTTGATGCTCAGCTGCAAACTGGCCTCCACACTCATTTGCTGGGGCTCAGGCATATCCAAATTATCCAAATTCAGACTGGGCTTCTGTGATCTGGCTGCAGCCTGGGGGGCAATAACCTCCATCACAAAGGTCCAATCCAGCAGCCTGGCTTATTTTAAAGCAGGTAAGTGGAAGAGCCCACTGAGATAAATGCTCAGGTAATCACACAGGTCCAAACTGTGAAACCACCTTATGTCATCAAAGCAATTTGAAAATCAATTTGATGTCTGTCAGGAAGGCAGACGCATCGGGTCCCTTCGACGTTCATTAGCATTCAGGTGGCAGCACTCTGCCAAAGCTGCTTTTTCTGGGAAAGCTATTGAAAAAAAATTAAAGGAGGGGGAAAAATTAAAATTAGGCATTAACCATAATTTCATCTCATTAAAGGTAACAACAGCCCCAGCGCCAGCCTGGAATGGGGCTGGTTGATGGGTTTTCAAGATGAGGAAACAGAGTGCACACCACGGAAGTGAAGTGATGATCAAATAAGAAAGCAAATGAGGCTCCCCCCTCGTTTTTAACAAAGGCAGGAGCGGGGCCAGTGGCAGAGTGGTTTAACTGAGCAGTTAGAAAATTGGAGGTCAAAGCCTGACATGGCTATTGATGCATTGAGGGTGTTGGAAGAAGAGTAGCAGACATCACGAGTGGGCTGTAGGGACTGAAACATGAAGCAAGATTAAAAGAAGTTAAGTACCTGGAGGTGGTGTGACTGTGCAGCAGTGAGGTGAACCATAATTACAGTCATCACATACTGCAGACTGGAGAGAGACCAAGGGAGAGAGGATCAGAGTGGGGTAAGGCAGAGGAAGGGGGGGAAGATTCAGGCTGTTTGTTCCAGATGTGTTTGGGCAGGTTGTATGGTGCAACACCTGCTGGTCACCTCTTTTTTGCCATCTCCTCCTGGATTATTGTAGTTCATACCCTGATGTTTCCAATGCAGCCACAGGTCATTAATGAAGGGCTGGATTCTGCAGTGCTGGCTGAGGATGAGACAAAGGCTGCTTCCTGTAAAGCATCCTTACGGGCATGGGGTTCAAGGCTTGAAGGAGCAAATCCTTTGAAGCTCTGGCCTGGTAGTTCTTACCATGTGGGGCATACTGGGCAGGGTGTTGGGATGGAGCTGGCTCAGGCCTGGTAGCAGCTCTCAGGAGGGGGTTCCTTCCTGGTATTGTCAGCTGTCAGGCTCCCATTGCAGCTTTTCTCACTGTGGTGTCACTTAGTTGCTCTCACTTGATGAGGTCGCTTGTTTTCATGAAGACTTTATGAGCTTCATATATTCCTGTCATCATGCCTCCCTTTGAAACTAGAGTGGAGATGATGCCCTGGGCAGGTGATGTACTGAAAATTGTAGGTGCAGAGACTTGCATGTATTTTTTTTTATTAAGCTTTCTGGTTTACAAAGCCAAGCTCTAAATGAATCCCTAACGACTGTGACTGCAGGATTATCTCCTTGAATCCAAGCGTTGCAGTAGCTCCCTCAGTTTGCAGGTAGCCTGAGATAGTAAAATAATGGGTGAGCACTTGTGCCTCTTACTAGATGCTTCAGGGAGCTCACCTTGGTGACTTTGCCTTGATTGGTCTAGACTAACTTTTTCCCTGATGATTATTTTGGTGTCTTAAGTGACAAGGGGAGTGGACCAAGGGGATGGCATGGGGGTTGTAACTACGGGATCTTTAAGGTTTCTTCCAACCCAGACAATTCTGTGATTCTGTGGTTCTAAATCTCCCTGAGCCTGTTAGCACCATGCTTTTCCATATTTGCACTGATTGCATGATCAACTGATTGATTGAATCCATGTTTGCGTGTAACATTCTTCATCCTGGCTTCTCAGGGAAACAGATCTGAGACCTGGCTCTTTCTGTGTCCCGTCAGTAATTCTTGAACCATGCAGTGGGTAAGAGTCAGATTTGTAGGAGGACTAGGAATAATTTGAAATGCCTGGATTTCTTCAGAGTAAATATCTTGCCAGAGACCCTAATGACTCGAGTGAGGAAACATCTGCAGTGATATGAGACACAGCAGTGATGGTAGAGCCATGCTGTGTGGTTGCCACCCAACTGCAGATGGGTGGATGCTTTTAAACAAATTAATCCTGAGGGTGCCTGCAATCTCTGTGCAGCCAGACACTCCTGGGATAAATCCTGGACCTAATTCCGAGCTGTCTGGCATCTCATGTAGTCATCCAGCTTCCGCAGAGCAGGGACAGGGAGCAGCCACACTGGTGTGTGACTGCGAGGCACTGAGGTAATGCCTTAAGATTTAGCTTTTATATTTCTTAGACTGTGTACTGCTTTAGTGTAGCTCTAAAACTCCATATAGTCTGTTAACTCCTGTTCTCACATTCTAGTTAGACAAAACAAATCCTCTCTAGGCCTGGACTCAAGGACACCTTGCTGTTCCAGACCCCAAAGTATGTAATGTAAAACTCTAAAAGGGGGGACAGACTTGGGGTGAATTACATCATCATCTGAAACTGTAATTGGATAATTAACCCTGATATGTAAATTGATCAAAACTTATAAAAATGTAGAAAACTCATGACCTAGGGTCCATCTTACGTGTGGCCTCTCCCGGAGAGGGCTTTTGTCTGCCCGAGGTGTACCTATTGAAGGCCCTTCAATAAATACCCATTTTATTAACTTAATCTTGTCTAGCCTCTGTTCTAGGTAGCCTCCTTCTCTCAGGCATCAGAGGGACCTTTTGCATGTGTCTTAGCTGGGCAGACATGAGCCTTGAATCAAATTAAAAAACTCAGCAACTTGTGAGTTTGTTAGACATGACTAAGGGCTGCCTGGGTTAATGGGAAAGTTGGGCAGAGCCTAATTGTTCCTGCATAAAGAGCACATGGAAGAGCTATGGAGGCAGTCAGAGGGGATGTGTGCACAGTGTCATTTGGGTTCTTGTAGGATGGGAGGGAGTAGATAAGCCAGCATCACTTAAGGAAAATCATAAAACTAAGGCTCAGAAGCTTTTATTTTGAGGGCTGTTGGTGCCAGAGCAGGTACAGCAGGGAGCTGGTCTGGCGTGCTGTGGTTCAGATTTTTTTTTTTTTAACACATTTGCTTTATATGGGGGGATTCTGTGCCAAATGAGATCCCATGTGCTGGTGACAGTCTTGCTGAGTGCCACATGGCTGTCTCCCACAGCTGGCACAGAGCCCACCTGTAAGTGCTGAGGGGTGGGAGGTTGTCTGTCTGCCTGCAGACCCCTGTCAGCTGAGTGCTGCTGGACACGTGGACTGAGCCACAGGTCCCCAGGGCTGCCGTGGAGGTTGGGCAGTGACACAGAGAGAGCCAACAACTTCCTCCCTACAGCAGTTTCCCAGCTGTCTTAGAATCCTACAATGATTTCTGCTGGAAAGGATATTAAGGATCACCTAGATCCACACCCCTACCATGGGCAGGGACACCTTCCACTAGACCAGGCTGCAGAGACAGAGCCCAAGGGTGGAACGTGACTAGTGGGCAGCCTTCAAATCTCTCCATGAAGCCTCCTCCCCGCTCCGTCCCACGACAAGACATGTTTGTGCCTCCCAGCTTTCCATTCCTTAAACTCCTGATCTCCATGACTAGCCTCACCTCTTTGCTTGCACATCACTTGCTGATTTGTTTTGCAGCTACTTGGGAAGGTGTGAGAAGAGTCAAAGGAGAGAGGAGGGGTTGGGAAAGGCATCACAATTGTTGGAGGGACTGGTCAGATCCCTGCTGTTGCCCCGAGGGGAGACAGGGACACCAGGCTGAGCGTGGGGAGCCCCAGCCAACATCCACATCCCTCCATCACAGCTGTGAGGAGTCAAGAAGAGTTTAGTAAGTATTGTATCAACACAGCAGAGCCTACTTGATGCAGGAACATCATGAGGTGAAATAAAAATTTTATACATCTTCTCTTTTCCTTTCTCCCTGTTTTACACCTCGGTAGCACACACTGAAGTTGTCTGGGTGGATCTAATCTCAGCGCTTGGGTCATTTTATGGCTGTTCTTGCCGTTTTCATGGGAGTCAAGTGATTTATGTCTGTCTTTGCAGATCTGGGCCCTTAGCTAATATTGAAGTGCACACCCACGCATGCCACTATGGCAACATCTAATAACCCCAGTGTAGAAAAATATTTCCTTTTCATTGTAGCTGTTAAGCTGGAATTTCTGCGAGGACTGATGGCATGAAGTGCCAAACTCCCACCAAGGTAAATAAGAGTTGAGTGTGTTATTCTTTCCAATTTCCTTTTTGATGAACTCCTTGGAGCGTATCTCTGGTGATGGTAGATTGTGTGGGGAGAGGAGGCAGTTGAAGCTTGGGTGGCTTCCTGACAGCCACTCCTGCTGGTGCTTTGGAGCATTTAGGCATCACCTCAGCTCATGTGCTGGGAAAAGCCATCTTGCCAGTGCTGTGCAGAGCAAGGTGGTGCTGGATGGGGAGGATGCTGAGATCTGTCCCCAGCTTTCCTCGATCAGTGACTTGCCCCAGGGTGGCTGCAGGACTTGTATTCTGTTTTGGTAGCTCTGGCACCTCACCCTGCTGCCTTCAAGGGTTCCATCTTCCCTGGAAGAGGTCTGCACTGTAGTGGTGATTGTGAGATCCCTTGTGGTCCTAGACTGGGCTCCTGGTCCTCAGCAATCAGGTGCCAAATGCTTAATGTGCTCCAATGGTGCTGGTTTGGTACCAGGACTTAAGATCTAGCAGAAGCATTTGGCCCCAGAATGTCACCTCTCCCTGGGTCACACTGAGGGATGTTATGGGTGGGTACCAGGAGGAAATCTCTGAAGGTGTTTTGAAGCCAAGGGGAGAGAAGGGAGGAATAAAATAAAAATAAGAGAATGTTTGTCCCTCCTAGCCAGGAAAGCGGGATTAATGAAATTCTGCAGAGGGCGGGGGAGGGCAAGGACACAGTCAGCAAAAAGTGGATCTGGATGGCTGTAACATAAATATGGAGGGGGATGGAAGAAGCTGGAGACACTGCCCTGCAGAATTAGCTCAACACTAACCATATTTGAAGCCCCTGCCGGCTTCAAAGGCCCTCATTCAGTACCCACTTCATTTCAAAAATTAGACGGAAGAGCGTCTGTCATGCAAATTGTATGGTAGGACAGATGCCCAGTGTGAGGTCCTGCACTGGCAACCAGTGGTTCAAAACAAACAAACAAAAATGTCCCTTCTGGTCAAGAGATCTGCTGTTGGGTTGTCTTCAAATGCCTCTGCATTGACTGAGTAAGTTCTTTTCCTCAGGGTGTCCCTCCAGAGCTGGGCTGTGCAGCAGGAAAAGCTGCTCTGCTGTGTGTATCATGAGTTAATTACCAACTTCTAATCACGTCTGGTGTGGCTGTCTAACAGGCCATGTCCTGGCTGTCACTGTGACGTGGTGAAACCTCCTGATAAAGCTGAACCTGCTCATTGTTCTGGGTTTTCCAAAGAAGCTATGGCTGCACCATCCCTGGAAGTGTCCAGAGCGAGGCTGGAGCAACCTGGGATAGTGGAAGGTGCCCCTGCCCATGTCAGGGAGTGGGATTGGATCATCCTTAAGGTCCCTCCCAGCCCAAACCATTCCATGATCTTCTGTTAAGGAACTCCTGCACACAGTTCTGGAGTACTTTGGGGGAGAATCATGGAACAGTTTGAGTTGGAAGGAATCTTCATGTAGTTTCACTCCCCCTGTTGTCATGGGCAGGGACATGTTCAACAACATCAGGTTGGTCAAATGCCCATCCAACCTGGCTTAGAGTGTTTTCATGGTGGGACATGAACCATTTCTCTGGGCAGCTTTTTCCAGGGGATAGACTGAGTGGCAGAATTCCAAAGGCTGATCTGATGCTCTCAAGCCCATGAGGATGCTCCTTCTCTGCCACTGGATAAATGTCAGCTCCTGTTATGGGATGCAGGAGAAGGAGAGATCCCAGATGCCCACTCAGTTTGAAATTGCTGATGGAGAGGAAAAATGGCTTTTCACTCCTACCTTTTCATCTCAGGTAGGGATTGGTACAGTTGGGGGAAAAATCACAACAGCATTTTGCCCTTACTCAGGCCACCTCCCTGTCCCCTGGTGAGGGGGGTGAGAAGGATGGCAGTTCCTACTCATAGAGTGCCTGAGAAGAAATATATTCAACATTTTCTTAAAATACATGATAAAAACAGACTTTGGGGTCAATACTGCTGAAGCATCAATGACAGCACTGCTGGAAGTGGAGGCAGGATTTCCTGGGAGAGTGTGGGCTTGGTGGATGCTTTCATGTTTTAGTCCAAGGCAGGGTAGACTCAGTGGTGGCTTCCATTTGGAGCATTTGGATCCTCACGGACGGGGTTGTTGTCCTCCTCTCAGATGTCAGGACTGCTGGGGGAACAACCCTTCCGATAGAATAAAGAGAAAATGAGCAGATGACTCTCCAAACAAGTTCTGTAGGCACTTGCTTGGAAAGCAAACCATTGATTTCTCCTCTCGAGGGCTTTCAGACACTCTGTGTTTAGCTTTGCTGGACAGTTTAAAGGAAAATGCTGAGAAAGATGAAATTTCCTATTCAGTTCTTTCCCTGAAGCTCAAGGAAGGCTCCCTGGAAGGTTGGAGACAGCTCCTGCAGTAGCGTGATGGACTCATTTCCCTTTCCCCCTCCACGTCCCCACAGACAGCCCTGTCTCTGGGCCCTGCTGTCATGGTACAGCTGTGTGAGTGGCAAAGTGCAGATGCTCCTGTTTTTTTATGAGCTGGCCGAGCCTTCTGCTGTCCCCCAGCTTTGGCAGAGGAGGCTGCAGCTCCACGCACGGCATCTGCCGGAGCGCCTGGGGGGCTGGCAGGGCATGAAAAGGAGCTGCGAGGCCAAGCAGGAGGTGCTGGGGTGGCTTGGGCTGGATGCAGCTTTGGTAGGGGTTGGGAGCAGATCCTGGTTTTTCCCCTCCTTCCCCCGTGTCTGTTTGTGTTGGATGTCCCCACAATTTGTGCACTCTGCAGTTGGGCTTTGACCTTGGCTGCCACCCAGGCTTTCTCTGCCGGGGCAGGTAGAGGTAGGATGGATTCACAGCCTTTGAGACCGGCACTCAGCCTGTAGAGCATTTTCTAAACATGAGGCCTGATTTATGCCTGGTAACTACCTTTTTCCACTGTAAGGGAAAAAAAAAAAAGGTAGTTTATTTTCCCACGGTTGTGGGAAACTGCACTTACTTGAGCTTGAGGTAACTTCAGCTGAACTTGTTGAAATCTCTGATCCATCCCAAGGCTCCAGAGTTTAGAAAATAAAAATGAAGCAGTGATAACAATCCCAGTGTGCCCCACAAGAGACAGAATGGGGCAAATAGCAGGAGTTTGGGGAGTTTTTTATCTTGTGCATGGATGTGCTTCATGGAAAATAAATGCACTACAACTTTAAGGCTTTGCCTGCAGCTAAATATAAGGGTGTGCTGGCTCCACCCTGCTGCTCTGTTAGGGATACAGACATTTATTTTTCTGGCGTGGGTTTTTGCTTCATTTTTTTCCCTTCTCTATTTTTTTTTTTTTTGGTGAACCTCCACCATGAAATAAGTGACAGTTTGAGAAAGTGGTCCTGGAGTGTGCAGGAGACATACCTCCTAACATTGTCCCCATGGAAAGTTAAAGGACTGGGACTTGACCAAATTTCAACTTTCATGTAAGTGCTGCACGCTGTTGTCCGATGGGGAGATGAGGATGGCAGGGACGAAGTCTTAGAACAGCAAGTCTGTTTTAACCTGACTTTCCCGCGCCCCCAGCCTGCTTGGTGTTAAGCCAACAGCCAGGTTAGCCTGGGAAAGCTGAGCTTTGTGGCTTGGGGGTGGTCAGCCCTGAGTGGATAATTATTCTTTTCCTAATTTTTTTTTAGGTGAAAACTCTGTTGTTAAAACTCAGAGAGGTGATGGCAGGGTATGTTTTCAGTCAGCGTTTGCTCAGTCTAAACTTACTTTTCCCTCTGACTTTCTGTTTTTGAAAGAGAAGCCAGTTTCATCTCCATTTTCTACAATCATCTGCTTATTTTATTAGCTTTTTCCAAAAGGCTGTGTTTCCCCCGATGCCTGGCCACCTGTTTTCTATGAGCTGCTGAAGGTCTGAGCTCTTGCTCGGCGTGTGCAGAGCAGATTTCTTTCAACAAGCCAAAAGAAACGACATAGCTATCGACTAAAAAGGGCAAAAAACCCCACATGCTGTGCTATTTTGGTAGTAGCAAATCATGCGTCCTACAAATTACCATTGGTTATGAACATTGTCCGTCTGTCTGGATGACAATGTCCTGCTTTCAGACCACTGCTAATACGTTTAGAATTAGGATAATACTCATTGAACTCCAAAGCGGCTCCGCTTTTCTTTGCCCTGATTTATTCCTACCAGCAAATGTCACATGCAAGTGGAAGTTTTATGGCTGGATAATTCACAGCCTGTTGAGCATCTTATTAGGAAGGGCTCGGACTTTGTAAAAAAGTGACTCGAGGTTGTTCTTTTTGTATTGGAAAAGTACCAGTTCTCTAGGTTTTCTTGCTTGCTGACTTTCTCTTTTTTTTTTTTCTTTTCTTAACTTCACCCCTTTTTTTTTTACTTTCTGTTCTTCCTCTTTCCCCTTTTTTCTTCCCCCTTTTCTTTCTTTCTTTCTTTTCTTTCTTTCTTTCTTTTTCTTTCTTTCTTTCTTTCTTTCTTTCTTTCTTTCTTTCTTTCTTTCTTTCTTTCTTTCTTTCTTTCTTTCTTTCTTTCTTTCTTTCTTTCTTTCTTTCTTTCTTTCTTTCTTTCTTTCTCTTTCTCTCTCTCTTTCCCTTGCACTTTCCCTTTCACTCTTTCTTTCCCTCTTTCTTTCCCTCCTTCTCTCTTTCTTTCTCTCCTTTTCTCCCCTTCTCTCTTTTTCTCTCTTTTTCTCTCTTTTTATCTCTCCTTCTCTTTCTCTTATTTTCTCTTTCTCCTTTTTTCCCCCCCAGTTTTCCCTTTATTTTGCTTCCTATTTTATTTTTATTTATTTTTCTCTTATTTTCTCTTTTCTTTCTCTTTCATATTTTCCAGTGAAGCACAAGTTGAACTGAGAGCTTACTGGCCTTTCAGCCTGAGCTTTGTGAACATCAGCTCTGAAGTACGACTCGAATCCGCAGTGGGGACTGTGGTATTGTAAACACAGTGAGAAATAGATGAGGATGGTATATGAGGATTTCCCCACTACAGTATCACAAGCATATTCAGGATTTGATGTGCCTTGCAGAGGTGGTTCTTGCCCACATCTTGACCTGTGGTTGGTCTTTTTAGCCAGTGTAGAGTGCCCTAGGCAGATGTTTCCAGATGTGATATTGCGTGGGGGTTCATTGGCAGGGGTGGGAGCAGGGTGAAGCCTCTGGTGCTCCAGCTCATTGGTGGGGTGTCTGTGTGTACTGGGTGAATCCCAGCACAGGAAACCCAGGAAGCAGCTTTCCTCTCTCCTAAAAGCCCTCTCTGGACCAGAGTGTCCCCTGCAGCCACACCAAGGGCAGGTTATGCCCTTTCCAGCTGCGAGGCCTGAGAACAGATGGTGTCTTGTTCCACTTTCACACCACCCCTGGCTTCGTTTCCAATTTTCCTGAGTCACCTTTTTCACAAAAGGGATTGAAAGGAAGAGACTGGCACATCCATGGGGGCAGGTTGCTTTTTCCCTCCCATGCTGCCTGGCACATTGCTGTTGGAGAGTGTCTGGTCGGTGTTTCTGCCGCATCTCTCTGCTGTGACGCGTCTGTGCTTTTCCTCTCTGGGCTTTTCCGTGTTGGTTCTCCATGCCAAGCAGGAGACAGGAGGTGAGCCGCTTTGCTCTCTGTCTGGGAGGAAAATGGTGCTGTGGTCTTGTTTCGTGTCAGATGGATTCAGGCATTGGTCCATAATGAATTCAAAGACTGCTTCCTTCCATCTCTTCCTCCCCCTCTTCTTCTTCCCCTCCATCTCCTCATCCTTCTCTGCCTCCTCTCCTTCACTGCTTCCTTTCTTCTCCTCCTCTCCATTTTTTTCCTTCTCCTCCTCCTCTTCTTCTGCCTTCTCCTTCCTTTCCTTCTTCTCCACCTTTTCCTTCTTTCCCCTCCTTTCTTCCCCTCTTTCCTTCCCCTCCTTCCTCTCCTTCTCCTGCCTTTCTCTCATCCTTTTCTCTCCTTCCTTCCTCTCCTTCCTCCTACTCTACCTCTGACACAACTGTTACTGCATGCTGGTGCTGCTGCAGCATCCAGATGCTGCACAAACCCAGAGCAATGTTCTCAGCTCTGACTGCCACGTCCATCACCCTTATCCCATGCCAGAGCTCTCTCTTCCTTGCACTGCAGAGGCAGCTTTTGCAGAAGGGAGACCCCAGAGCATCCCAGCAGAGGGGTGGTGGTGTGGGACCCCTGGGTGCAGTTGTGGAGGCTCCTCACTTCAGGTCCCAGGGGTGTTTATTGCCAGGATCAGTCCCACTGTCACCCTTCAGTTGCTGCTAGGGTGTCTCAGGACTTTGGGTGGCCAAACAGGGACAGCAGCCTTGTGCCTCCAGGGTTACACCCATGGGTGCAAGAAGGGTGTGAAACCCCCATCATTGTGAAGGTTCTTTCAGAGGGCTCCCTGCAGAGGCACCCATTTTCAACAGGCTTTTATCTACCGCAAGGTGGGTGCAGGGTTGGCTGGGCTGTGTCCTCAGATGTTCAGGAGCTGCTTTGGGTGGTGTTTCAGGTCATAAAACCCAAGTTCTGTGCCTGGAAGGACAGATTGCTGCTACAGCTTAAACAAATCTGTTGAACCCAGGCAGCTAGCAAATTCACCATGTGCAATGTGTGTGCCTCTGCACCCCTCTTGTGCTTTCCTGGCCACACAGAGAATGGCTTGGGCATTGAGGGAAAGTTCTATGGGGAGTGGCTGAAGGAGCTGGGGGAGCTCAGCCTGAAGAAAGGGAGGCTCAGGGGACACCTTCCACCTTTCCACAACTCCCTGACAGGAGGGGGCAGCTGGAGGGGGGTGGGGCTCTGCTCCCAGGGAGCAGGGTCAGGAGGAGAGGACATAAGCTGCACCAGGGAATGTTCAGGTTGGACATGAGGAGGAGTTTTTTCACACAGGAGTTATTAAAAAAATTGGAAAAGGCTGCCCAGGGAGCTGTTGGAGTCCCCATCCCTGGAGGTGTGTAAGGAATACCTGGACGTGGCACTCGGTCCTCCGGACTGGGTGACAAGGTGGAGATTGGGCACAGCTTGGACTTGATGGGCTTGGAGCTCTTTTTCAAGCTAAATGATTCTGAGATTCTTGGATTGTTGCCCTCTCGAGAGGGAGAGAGGTGAAGTGCATAGGTGACAGGTGCCTGTTACTTACAGTGAGCCCCATATGGGTCCCACAGAGCTGGGACTGGCATGGGATGGCACTAAAGCTTCGTCAGAGCCTTTGTCATCCTGCCTGCATCAAACCCCTGGAGGAGGAATGAATCTCCTGTCCTCCAGGTGGCTTTGGAGGAGCTGTGTAATGACTGCTGGAACGTGGATGCGTAAGTCCCTTCTTGCAGGTCCCTGAACTTGTGGCAGCGGATAGAAATTAAAGGCTGTTTTTGCTGAAGGATTGATGAGCTGCAGCTGATGCTGCTCCTTTATGCACCTTTTCCATCCCCTAATGGGAGGGGGGCAGTGGCCACCAGCAAACTGAGCAAAAGCTCTGTAGAGCACCTAAAAAGGGCTGTGTCTGTGTGTTTATGGGCTGCAGAGGGGGAGTGCACATCCACTTGGGGGTTAGCATTGCTTAGAAATGGCAGTTCTCCTTTGGAAGCCTGAGTGAGCACCACTTCCTGGGAGTTGCCTAATTTAAATCATCTTTGCTCTGTTTTGTCCTATCCATTATTTTCAGCTGTCAACATTAAGTGCCACAAAGACCCTGTAATAGGCTTCTTTCTGCTTCCCTCTAATAATCCCAGGAACAGTCACTGGTCCCTTTGTCTGGGGCTCTGTGATGGCTCTCAGTGTTCAATTTGCTGGAGAGGAACCACTTTGTGGAACAGTAGGACAATCAGTGAGGCAGTGGCTCAAGTGCTGCCATCCTCCCTTTGAAGAGGCAGGAGAGGAGCCGAGATGGAATTGTGTTTTGCCGATCATGGTTAATGACTTCTAAGAAAAGCTTCAGTGACAGCTCAACCAAAGTGATCCTGGCTTACAAAAATAGATGCTTGCATTTAATTTGCTCCAGAATTTTTGGGGGTTTAGAGTGATCCTTGGAGCTCAGTGAAAACGGTGAGATCTGGTGTTCAGGTCTGGGTTAGGACTCAGAGTCTGTGCAGCAGGAGGGTCCAAGCCTTGTGTGTCAAGGCCAGGATGAAGTCCAGCAGAGACCTCTGTGTTGCCCAATCTTCTAGACTGTTTGAGGCCAAAAAGCCTCAAATTGATTGGTAGGATCCAGTGAAGAGTCTTCACATTGATACCAGGTCCACTAAAGACAAGGCGAAAGGTGAAACACCAGGGTCCTGTCAGTGCTGTGGATCCATCCTTGGCGGTGCCGAACCACACAGACATTTCCCATGCATCCTCAGGGATGCCTGCTTTGGGCTGGGGGTGAACCAGAAGGCTGCTTGAGGGCTCTTTCAGTGCTTGGATGCTGCAGTCTTTATGTCTTCCTTGGGGCTGTGTGAGGCATCCCATGCCTAACTCAGCATCGATTGGGGAAACATTGCCGTGGTTTCTTAGTCCTCACCTTTTGGTGAAGTGGAGGAACAGGAAGTGCCTCCATTGCCTGAAATACCTCAAAATATCCAGCGTTCCATGTGATTCCATACTGATTTTGTGCAAGGCTTTCCTCATCTTACATGTGCTGCTGCCCTCAGCCTTGCCCATCTCCTGCCCCTTGTGCCATCAGTTCTTGCTCCAGGTCTGCCCTCCCACTCAGACACCAGTATGCTTCAGAAATTCCCCTTTTCAAGGGATCAGCTCAAGGCAGCTAAAAGTACCCTGATTACAACTAAAAGTACCCTAACAGTGCTGCACTGGCAGTTAGAAGACTGTTTTTATTCATTGGTCAAAAATGGCTCTGTGACAACCTTTTTCTAGAGATTTTAGGGAGAACAAAGGTGTAAAGACGGAGCTTGATGTGTTTTTGAGGAGCTCCTCCATGCGCTGCCTGTGATTCCTTTCTTGTTCACCCCTCTGCTCCTGGATGTGAAAGGCACCAAGATGGAGGGAGTCAGAGATGGCTCAGAAAAGCAGGTGAAGAAGGCTGATAAGTCAGCTTTTCTGTAAGTGCATAAAGAAATCAGCCTTTATAGGGGGAACATAAATAATGAGGAGAAAAATAACTTTCCAAGTAAGTGGCACGAGTAGAAGTAAGTTTGATTTTTAAATTTGTGCTATGCATGCAGAAGCACGGGATGGTTGCTTCTGAGTCTATTTAATCTTGAAACTTAATTCTTATGGGAACCATTGTCAGGAGTTGTTTTTGCATCAGTTTGATGGTGACTGGTGCTGCATTTCATCTGCCACCACTCTTCTCAGTCTCTTTGCCTGCCGCTTGGCTTTCTTGAGCCCTGCTGGAGTGTCTGATGGGTTTTTGTGGCCTAGAAGCCTTATTCCACTCCATGCTAAGACAGCAGCTTTAAGAATGAAAAACGAGTTTAAAAATGCTATTAAAGAAAAGCTGTTGGTGTAACATGATTTTTACTCAGTCCCATATGTCTTGGGGGGCTCCTAGGCTCATTAAAAAAACCCACTTAAAGTGTGCTCTGCCTCACAAATGTCCCAAAAATATCCCCTTGATGTTAGCATGGCCCATGGCTACACCTGGGAGCTTTCCATGAAGTCCCAAGTCTGCAATCGGGTGGAAAGCTAAAAATCTAAGGAAAACTGCCATGACAAAATCCAGGCTTGTTCGAGCCCATTTAGCTGTGGAAAGAAAAGTTGCAAACTGGACCTCTGAGCAATCCCAAAGGAGAAGAAAAACACTCAATGTGTTTAGAAGGAAAACCAAAGAAGGACAGAGCTGGAAGTGTTGAAGGCAATCTCATGGGTTTGGGATGGCGTGAGCACTCAGCTCTGGCTGGGGCTGGCAGTAAAGCTGGAGCTGTGGTCAAGGAGAGAACTCATCCTTAGGCTTTTCCTTGCAGTCAGGGAAGGTGGATTGTTTTCCGGTGATGAAATTTCCTATTCCAAATTGAATGCTTCCTTCTCTCCCTTGTGTATGGGACGCCTGGGAAGTGAAGCATGGTGGTTCCAATTACCAGCACAGCTAGGCCAAGTGCTGCAGCCAGTCAGGAATTTATACCTTTTCATATGTACTAGAAAAGATAAAAACATTTTTTCATTTTTAAATTTTTTTAAAATCCTTTTTTCTTTTTCAATCTATGTAATGAATTCAAAGCAGGAGCCCAGCCAGCCTGCTTTCGATTTGTTCCCATATTAATGTTTTATGTCTGAATATGTGCTTGATGACTCAAATTAGTCAAACTTGCTACTTTAGTTGAGCCCAAAAAAATAGTCGCGAGCAGTGCAGGCTCATTGATAGGGCTGGAGCACCTCTCCTGAGCAGACAGTCTGGAAGAGCTGGGATTGTTCAGCCTGGAGAAGAGAAGGCTCTGGAGAGATCTTTTTGTGGCCTTGCAGTACTTAAACGGGGCTTATAAGAAAAACAAAGGATAGAGTTTTTTGTAGGGCCTGTTGTGATCAGACAAGGGGTGATGGTTTTAAACTGAAGAAGGGGAGATTCAGGCTAGATGTGAGGGTGGTGAGGCCCTGACACAGGTTGCCCGAGAAGCTGTGGCTGCCCCTGGATTCCTGGAAGTGTCCAAGGTAAGGCTGGATGAGGCTTGAAGCAACCTGGGATAGTGGAAGGTGTCTGGAATCTCTTCTCCCCAGACCTTTCCCTGCCTGCATGGGCCGGGTGGATGCAGTGGATGCAATTTGCAGGCAGTGCTGGCTGGAACTGGTGTGAGCTGTGACTGTAGATGGGCCCGGAGGCTCCAGCTTTGCATGATGCCTTCTGCAGATACCTGGCAGAGCACAAAGACCTTGTTAAGGCAGCCAGTTTGACTGCAAGTGCACACCCCTTCCAGAGCACAATTGACTGAGTGGTGCTGCTCCAGAACCAGGCTATTGCACCCCCACTATCTGTTGATATTTAAAATAAGAGCGTACATCTCTGTTGCTGTTTGCATCCAGTGTTGCCTGCAGCTCTTCAGACAGGATCCCCACTTTCCTTGCACAGAGCCTCAACAGAGCCAAAACTTGCCCTGCAGTCTGAGATGAGGGGCAGCAGGCAGATCATGGAATCACAGACTCATTTACAGTGGAAAATGCCTCTAAGATCATTGAGCCCAACCATTCCCCCAGCGCTGCCCAGGCCACCACTGATCCATGTCCGCACATGGCTTTTAAATCTCTCCAGGCATGGGGACTCCACCACTGCAATGGACAGCGTGTGTCAGGGCTGGACAACACTTTGCATTAATAAATTTTCCCCAATATCTGATCTAAACCTGTCTTGCTGCAATTTGAGGCCATTTCCTCTCATCCTGTCCCTTGTTCCCTGGGAGCAGAGCCCGATTTCTGCCCCCCTGGCTGCCCTCTCCTGTCAGGGAGTTGTGGAGAACCAGAAGGTCTGTCTCCTCTCAGACTCCTTTTCTCCAGGAGTAACTAGCTGGAGGAGAATGAAAAAATACACAAAGCAGCTTAAAATGTATGGAAATGTTGCATATAGATCTGTGTGATTGCAGAAGATTCCCGTTGTGCAGTTGTGCTACTGGGAGTACATGATCATTAGAAGTGAGCTGGAGTGGGAACACCTGGAGGGCCAGAGTTAAGGGTGATTATGCAGCCCAGCCCTGGCTTTTCTTCACTTTGGAGAGCTGCACAGCATAATTTCATCATAGATTTATATACAGCTAATTGGCATATAGTTTGATATGCAAATAAAACCATATAAATATCAAGACAAAGACTCAGAGCTGTGCTTTCCACTGTCATGCTACAATCCTTGCTTTTCTGGTCAGTCTAATCTACTCGATTGCTCCTTTCATCATCTTGTGTTTTGAAGACATGATATCTCTTTCAAAGAACATCTGTCAGACGTATATTAATTAGTTCGTTTTTCTGCACGGAATGTAAACACGAGGGTGGAGAACCCAAAGCTCTGAGGATCCGATGAGGTGTGTGGCCAAGTAATTATTTTGAGGTAATGCAGAGATGTGGCCTGTACTCAGTCTATAAAGGCAAGAAACTGGTTTCCTACCAGAGATAGTTTATGCTAAAGACTGAAGTGAAATTTTCTTGATATGGGCACTAGAGCCTGTCATAGACACTCCATAGAGATGGCACTTCCAAACTGAGCTTTCTAAGCCAAGGATGTTACTGGCAGTGGTGCTGAAGTATGTTTAAATTCAGTTTTTAGTTCAGAATATTAAGTTTAAATAGTTCAAGAATGGAAGAAAGCATGGAGAGAGTGATTATTTTTGTGATGAAGGAAAATTGAAAGTGTGAATTTGTTAGCTGGTAGCACCAAGTTTCACTCCTGACCTGGGGCTGCCTGGATGCTTCTCATGTGCTTCACTCTGAGAACCAGATTTACTGGGATTTTTGTGTTGTGATCTTGGGTGAATATCTTTTGCTGTCACTGTGAGTCTTGAATCAGATACATTTCATGTGATAGCAAGAAATAGGTTTTTGTGTGAGGGGGCTGTGACCTGGTGTACCTGCACAGCAGTCGGGCTTGAGAAGAGCTTGGTGTGCGGTTCCGGGGTCAAATCCAGTGCTGGCAGCAGTGCAGTGCAGAGGGGTGAATTGAGGCAGGGCCATGCACATGTAGGTACAAGACAGGAATTCCCAGAGGGTTTCCCAATCCCGGAGCACATCACTGGTGCTGGAGCATGTCTTGCCATTGGGGACATTAAGAAATTCTGTTAAGGCAGGGTCTTCCCTCTCAGATCCTTCCTTGGCCCCTCTGGTTCTTTGGGGCTGAGGTGTCCCCACGTTCTTTGGTTGTCACTGAGCTGGGTTCCCATTTCTGACCTCACATGGGAGAGCTGCCCCTCCATCCTCGACAACAAGACTCTTCCCTTTGGCAAGAAACAAAATGCAGCGTCCTTTCAGCAGAATGAGCTTTGGATTTCTGCAGGTTACACCAAAGCTGTGTTTAACTTCCACCATCTGTCTTTACCATTTCTGCCTTTTCTAATGAGTTTTGTTTTGTTTTGTTTTTAATTTGCTTCCTGGCTTCCAGTCCTCTTGGTAATGTGTTCAGTGTGGACTATGAATGTATCCCAACAGGAGCAACCCTACTTGTGTTTTCCTTTTGGAGTAAGGATTAGAGAATATCCCTTAGCCTTTCTTTCCCCTTCCCCCCCCCCCNNCCCTTTTTTTTTTTTTTTAAATGGCTGATGGATGCTTCAAGGTCTGCATCGAGCTCTGGGGTCCTCAGCGCATGAAAGACAAGGAGCTGCTGGAGCCAGTCCAGAGGAGGCCACAGAGATGCTCCCAGGCTGGAGCCCCTCTGCTCTGGAGCCAGCCTGGGACAGCTGGGGCTGTTCCCCTGCACAAGAGAAGGCTCCAGGGAGACCTCAGAGCCCCTGCCAGGGCCGAAAGGGGCTCCAGGAGAGCTGCAGAGGGACTGGGGACAAGGCATGGAGGGACAGGACACAGGGAATGGCTCCCCACTGCCAGAGGGCAGGGTTGGATGGGATATTGGGAAGGAATTCCTGTCTGTGAGGGTGGGGAGGCCCTGGCACAGGGTGTCCAGAGCAGCTGTGGCTGCTCCTGGATCCCTGGGAGTGTCCAAAGCCAGGTTGGACGGGACTTGGAGCAACCTGAGATAGTGGAAGGTGTCCCTGCCCATGGCCTTTCCACCCCACACCATGCTATGATTCTGTGCTTCGGTGAGTTGTGTAATTATGCAGTAGAGTGCAGATTTTTACTAAAGGCTTTTTTTAAAAAAACAAGTCTTGTTTTGCCATACCTATTCAGCCAAATAATCACAAAAATGCCTCGAAGAGAAAGAGAGACAGCATTCACCATCAGCTGGGGATCTGTAAAACACTGTGTACCATGAGACTGTCACTGAAGTCACAACACTGACAACGCTAGGCGGAGAATTTTTTTGCTGGGACTCATGGTTTCCTTGCCTCGCTGGATACAATAAAACATGCCAAAGCAGCGGCAGTGAGCTCCCATCTATCTGTTCTCATACTCCCAGCCGCTTCTTCCTGAATTATTCATGCTCAGTAAGTGATCTGCAAACAGCTCCTGTGATCTCCCTGTGATCTGTGAGTATGCCAGACTCACCCCTGCTTAGGTCAGGGCATTTTCTTGTTTCCTTCCCTGCGGCAGGGAGTGTGTGGGAACCTCCAGATTCCTCACCACCTCTTTCTGATTAACCCAGACATGTATTTATTATTTACGTGGCAGGATTTGTTCAGCTGTCCCAGGCACACGGTATTATCAGTGGATAAGCAAGAAGACTCACTGCAAACATCTGTAGTTGTTGCTTGACAAATCCTGTTTGTATAAATAATATTAAGGAGCTGCAGAGGCTGTTGTAGAGTAAATACCCTTGTGACTGAAGGCAGCACTGCCAGCTTTTCACCTGCATGTGCATCTCAATACAGATTTACTGGGCTCTTTTACATACATATATATATATATACACACTTAATTTTTTTAGTTTAGAGGTCACTTCCAACCCAAATTATTCTGCGATTCCAATATATATGTATATATGTTTTATGTATTTGCCTGTTTTTCACAAGCTCTTCTCTTGCCTTTGTTTCAGTTTCTAATTTTTACTTCTGGTTTGGTCATGGAAATAGGTTGGCAAAGCCAATGAGAAGGGCAGTTTATGGGCAGGTAATTGGCAGGTGTTCTGTGTGCTTTGCTATCCGTGTCATTAATGAAATGAGCTGTGGGCCCATCTCTTCCACCACACCCACTCCAGGTACCTCTTAGATCTGCCTGTCCAGTATCATCTGCTTTAACCATTCTTTATTTTGGGATGAGGACTGGGATGCTTCAGGAACCATTCCCAAGTGGAGCTGCAGCTAATGCTCTGAACAAGAGACGTGGGACCCCTAGGTCCCCTTCCCCAGCTGAGGGAGTAATTTGGGTTGAAAAAATCTCCATTTAGGCTACCTGCTCTTTTTTACACTCACCCTTAGGAGGAACTGTACCTTGCCTAGGACATCCCTCACCTACAATACAACTGGGATACAGTGAGTTTGTTAAACTGTCCTGTCTCTCTGCATTCTGGAAAGAGGATTTTCTATTAAACCTTAGGGAAATTACTGGCCTTGTTAACTAGTATAGAAGTAATGAACCACAGCAGGGTGACTCAGGAGATTTGGACCCTCGCCTTGTAAGACTGCATTGTTTCTTCAAATGAGAGAAATAATTTAAGCAAACAAACGAACAAAGAATTTCTGGAAATTAAAGTACAGTACAAATGGGATGATTTGCTCATCCTCTGTTTAATAGGAGCAGTGCAGTGAACAATTGTGTGGTCGACCTCAGAAATCTATCCATGGTAACTAGTCACAGGAGAGAAAAATAGACAGCCTGCCACCAACTTGGTATTAAAGTTCTATTTTCTGTTTTTTCCATGGTTGCGGGCCAGTCAGGGACTTTCCATGAGCAATCAGCATAGCAGAAATCCCCTTTTGCTCCCTAGCAGCCATCTCTGCTCAACAATCAAAGGTGGTTTTTCTACTTTTTGACTTAAGTGGGATTTGGTCCCCAGTTTTCAGTGGGGTCAGGCTGGGGCAGACCTTTCCTGCCAAATGCATCCTGCTGCAGCAGGGCTGTCATAGAATCACAGAATGGTTTGGGTTGAAAGGGACCTTAAAACCATCTAGTTCCACCTCCTGCCATGGGCAGGGATATCTGCCACCTGACTGGGTTGTTTCAATCTGGCCTTGCCCCTTCTACCCTGTGGCTGAGGTGTGTTTGTGGTGGCGTGTGGTGAAGGAACCTCACCTTTGGTTTTGTCACCTTTTCCAGGTACTAGGTGTTAAATTCCTGATGGGGTTTGAGGTCTCTGCAAGCTCTGCATGACCCCATTGGCTTTGGGTAGGTCCTGCAAGAGCCCAGAGGAAGGACAAAAAGACACTGCCAGGCTGGAGTTCATCCAAAAATAAATACAGCAGAAAAACTGGGCCTTTGGGCTTGATGATCTATTCCTCAAAAGACAATTTTGGAAGGGATCACTGTGTTTTTGTTCTTTCATTAGACAGCTGAGGAGAGGGCATTGTTTTCCTCTCCTCATCCGTTCCGCTTATAGGGGAAGAAGGAGGACTTGGCCACCCTGAGCCGAGCATCCCAGGGGATGTCCCGGAACAAAGGGCTGCGTGGAGGAGGATACCGTCATTCCGTCCCCATCATCCTCTTCCCTCCCTTCACCCTGCCCTTGGCACGGCCATACCCGCCTAGGGCTGGAGTGCAGGAGAGCACGGGAACGGGAATGTTCCTCGTCTTCCTCCCTGAAAATCTGGCTAACTTTTCTGACCTGAAGGTTTGCTGCTGCCTGTAGACTTGGCGGGGCATCCCTGGGGTTTGTGTTCTGCCAGTAAGGTGTGTGAGCCCTGGGGTAGTGTGGCTGTGTGATGTGGCCAGGTGCGGTGACTTGGATAAGGCCTCCTGAGGAATGTCGTTTAGGTGTCCTGGACATGGATTGAAGCTCTGTGGACACATCCTGGTGTAACTTCTGTCCCGTGTGCTGCAAGCATCCGTCTGATCTGCAGACAATGCCTGTGCGTTGGAGAGTATCTCCTAAGCCACTCTCTGCCTGACCCTTGAGTTGATTCCCCATACAGGAAAATGTGGCCAGCATGTGGAGCTGGAATGGTTTGGGGTTTATTTTTTTAAATTATAGGTTGTGTAGGTTTATTTACAAATAACTGGACTAAGACCAACCCATTTTGTTTTGCCCAGGCTTCAAGACTGACCCTGCTGAGAGCCCCTGAGATACTGAACTCTATGAGCAGAGACCACTTGACTGCACTCAGCACCTTTCAGGACCAGGCTCTAGGTAATTATTCTAATTCTTTGCCTGGATGATGGGGGAAAATTCGCTGTTTTGGGCTGTGCAGACCATATGAAATGACATTCCAAGTTGTTCATTCCATGAACCTCTGGATTTTTTTTTCCTACTGAAGGTTATCACTCTAGATCAGTGTCTTAGTACTACAGTAAAACCACGGACCCTCAAAAATAAAAATAAAAATAAAATACCTACTTTGCCTCCAGAGGGGGAGTCATAGAATGGTTTGTGTTGAAGGGACCTAAAGACCATCTAGTCCAATCCCCTTGCAACGGGACATATTCAACTAGATCAGGTTGCTAAGGCTTAACTTGAATATTTCCAGGGGTGGGTGATGCTGGATCACCATTCTGGTAATGGTCACCAGCTCTTGTGCTTGGGAAGTTCTCCTGAAGTTAACTTGTGGAAACCCATAAAAAACAATCAATCAATATCAAATCGAGTTTTCACTCCCATCAAAAGCAATCAAAGGCTTAAAATACCAATATTTGTTGGCAAGGATGCTTGTTCAGGTCAGACTTTTAAGAATTGCTTGAAACCTACCGCTGCTTTCTAAAATAAATCCAGTATCTTATTTATCCGGGTTATCTGAGCTTCCTTCTCTCCTCCAGACCTGGCATCACTATTGTGCCTTTGAGGAACTTTAAATCCTTGCTCCAAGGTGGATAGATGGAAATCAAAGATCCTGGGGCCTGGCACTGTTTTGCATCTTCATGGAGATGTGTTAGCCTGGTGCCTTCCCTGGGGGGTGTGGGCAGGATTAGACCGAAGATTTGCGCTTTTATCCCTGCAAGGCCAGTTCAAACACAGAGCATGAGCTTGAGAGGTGAGGATCTCAGGGGAGGGTTTTAAGAGGAGTAAGAAGCAAGCCAGTAGGATGCTGTGGATGTTACTCTGAAGCACTAAGGATGAGGGATTTCCTGTAGGTTTGACTTCCTGAGCAAGATGACATTCCATACAAAATTCTCTATGCTGATAAAAGTATCAGGCAATGGAGGGCTTTCATTTTCAACCTGATTTCCTGATTTTTTCCCCAAGTCAGTAAAAAACAGCTCCACACTGATTTCAGCAGAGGTTAAAGCCCAGCTCTCCCATCAGAGTGGCTTGGGGGCAGATGATCTCACTGCCCATTCTCCCAGGGCATCCTCTGTCCATGCAGGAACAGAGGGCTTTTCCCCATCCCCTGCAGCTCTGTGTGGTGACATTTTCAGGACCCAGGAAGGAGGACGTTGACTGGGTTGTTTCCTGTTTTGACAATCTCCATTTCAAATCCTCTGTAACACAGCATTATGCAGGGAATTAGAACACCACAACCCATGTCCCCCTGCCTTGAATATTACATTGGGGAGCTAAGCTCATGTTTCCAGTGGGGAGGGAGAAGACACGGGTCGTGAAACAGGCTCAGAAAGCGAAAGGGAGGAAAATGAAGAATGAGTAAGTAGAAATACATTCACCGTCAGGGCTACAGTGTGATGTTTTTCCATATCCAGTCAGAATTTGTGGGAATGGGGTGCTCCCTCGGTGCCAAAACTCATATGCTTTGTGTTTAAACTGCTGCTGTCAAAGCTTGGAGAGTAACTAAAACAAAAAGGTCGCAGGTCAAGTGGATGTTTTCCAATTGACCGGAGCTCAGTATAAATCCTGGGGAAGGAAATAACCCAACAAACATCCACCAGCCCTGTGTCTGTGTCCCCTGCACCGGTGCTCGCTGCTGGTGGCAGGTCCTACTGGGACGTGCCACTGGCCAGCAGCTGCCTTATCATCCTGAAACAGTCCTCAGGCAGCATCCACTCCCCAGAAAATTTTTGTGCAAATTTCAGATTTAGCAGAATCAGATCCAGATTTCAGGTCAGCAATTAGGAGGTTGAGAAGTTGCTTCAGGTGACCACAGAAGGATTGAAAACACCTGCCTGTGAGGAAACATGAGCTGGAGGCTCATCCTAAGTCCCTCATGCAACATATCTTCAGCTGAGGGCTGGTGCGTGCTGCTCTAAATTCAGCGGGTTTGGGTAGGCAGCGCTTCCAGGGAGCATCAAGGCAAATGCGTCTCTGCCACCACTTCTCATCGCCCCTCACAAAGTTCCCCCTGAGATTTCAGCTTGGTGAATTGCTCTTCCATGCACTGCAACCTGAAAGTAGGGATAGATAAAGGCAAAATGTTCTGGGAGCCGTGCCAAGCCAAAGACACCAAGTTGTTAAGAGATCCGTATCTGGATAACAGATTTTTTGCTCTTTATCAGCTTTTAAAAGAACATATGGTGTTTGCAGGAGCAGATTGGGATCGTCCTAAGGAAGGGAGCTCTCCTTTTTAAATTGTATTGCTTTTATTACTATTATTTTAATAATAATAATAATAA
>VYZT01054868.1:0-24423 GCA_013400735.1 Pomatostomus ruficeps
CTGGCTTAATCTCCACACTTCACAATTTGAGTTTTCAAAATTGTCACTTGTTCAATTCAACATTCTTGTAAATGGAATGCTGGACCAAGATTTTTCATGGGAAGTAACAATGTCCATGCAAGCTGAAAGCACCTGTCCACTAATCCCGTAATTGATAAGCTCACTTGCAACAGGTATTACTTGGTAAAAAAGAAAAGAGAGATATAAAAAAAAATCTATTTCTTTCTCATCTTCTATAAGTTAAAAAAATTTTAATGCTCTGAAACATTGACATTTATCCCTTTTTATAAACTCCAAAGTTACCAGAAGACCAAATTTCATGTGCTAGACAAAGAAGAATCTTTTGCCTCTCCATACACTCCTCCAAGCAAACAGATATTGGGAAGAGGAAACGAACAAAATGAAGTCTGTAGTCTTACATTTTTTACGTAAATCTGGGGCTTTAAAACTAAGTATTTGCCCTGATGTAGAAGAGCCCTTGAGCTCTTAGCACTGAAGCAGCCAGAATCCTGAAAGAAGAAAGCGGAGGGACTTACATTCTGGTGTGAGTTTGGCTGGGATAGAGTTTATTTTCTGCCTGGTAGCTGGTACAGGGCACAGTTTTGGTTTCAGACTGTGAACAATATTACTAGCTGATGGTGCTAACAGTGATGTTTTAATTGTTGCTCGGTAGCATTTGCTCTAAAACCAGGACTGTTCAGTTTCCCAGGCTCTGCCAGTGAGCAGGTGCACAAGAAGCTGAGGGGAAGCATGGCCAGGACGGCTGACCTGAGCTGACCAGAGGGATATTCCATAGCATGAAATGTCATGCCCAGTACAGAAACGGGGGGGGGAGTTGATCAGGAGCTGCTTGGGGATGGGCTGGGCATCGGTCAGTGCATGGTGAGCACTGAAAAAAACAAGTATTTTGCAGCACTTGTTTTTATTAGGCTTTATTATGTTTTCCTGTTATTAGTATTGCAATACAGACATTATGTGTAAGTAACCATTTGAGGAAGATTATTCAAGAAAAACATTATGTCCCCAGAGACATATTATGATATGTATAAATATATAAATAAATATGTACAAATACATTTTTATATACAGTTATATAAAATACTTGAATATATATATTTGTAGAGAGGAGTCTTAATAAATTTCCATGGTGTGTCTGAAAAAAGACATTCCTTCTAATGGATAACTCCAAAATATGTATTATTCTTATCTACAGTTAAACAAAAAGCAAACCAATGAACAGAACTGTCAGTAGTTTTAATTAATCTGTGAAAAACATACATTAGGTTGTATCTTCTGTGTGGAGGAGACTATGATTAATGGTGATTTAATTTTCTTTTTAATTAAAAACACTCAACACCCTGTACATTGAAAGTGATAAATCGAATGTAAAATATTGGGTTAGTCTATACTCCATTCCATTTTTTTCAAAATATCTTGGAAGCTGCTGAAGAAAGCTCTGCCATGATCAATGTCCTGGAAGTCTTTTTCAAATTTATTTTAGATCTGCTATCGAACACCAGAAGCTAGCAAGAACCCTAGAAGCTGGGTAATGAACTGGTGAAAAGTAGCACAGTAGTGTGGCTGCCTTTGCTCAGGATTAAGGCGGAAGGCAGGATATCTACTCCAAACCCTGGCTGGGGGCCGTGGGTGTGCAGTGATCCACAGGGCGCAGCTGCTGAGGCACAGCCACACAGAGTGGTCATTAATGAGGGGGAATACTGAGAGCCACATGCAAGGATGGCACTGGATATGAAGACCACAGATGCCCTAAATGAAGAAAAACTCTTCCATTCCCTGGTTAAGTCCATGCAGATGAGGAACTGTGGCACCCATGGCAACATCTGACCACCCTCTGATCCTCTCTCAAAGAGCCTGTGCATCACAGAAAAATGCTGCCTCTGCCGTACCTCTTCCTCCTTTGTCTCTTTACCATTCAAAGGGATGAGTATCTGAATCTCAGGCCTGGAAGTTCTCCAGATTCAAGTATCCAAATGAATGTACTCTTGTGGGAAGGCAAAAAGTTAAATCCATCTGTTACAGGGAGAAAAATAAAAATGGAAAGAACATATAGTCTGTCTGAGGCGTAGAGGTACATACACCTTTGTGGTGTATAATGCTCTGTTCAGGGCTCTTGTCCTAGCAGATTTTTGAGTAAAAGGAGAGAATTCCTTTTCAAATCCTCCAGTAATATTGCAATAAAGCATAAATATTCATTGCCAGCTCTCTCAGCAATTAGAAAGGAATTCATCTTAGTCTGAGTTCCTGAAAACGCCAAGCTCCTTGTCAGACAGACAGAGTCGATTCCCTCCATACACACTGCAGGGAGGGATACTTAATCCTGGAATTGGAAATCACTGCATCACTGATCATAGTGACAAACTTATTTCTCAGTTCACTTATTTCTGTGCCTGGATGAGCTTAACTGGGCCAGACCATTTTTGCCAAACAAGTATTTGAAGCTTCTCCATCCAGGTCAAGGTAGAATAAAAATAAAAAATAACAATGAAAAAAGATGAGTTAAGAAGCTGTGCTGACATTCCTCACTATACTAATGAGCAGATTGGTCCCTTTTGCTATGAGACAGTCATTTCCCTTGGTGAGTGAGGGAGAAGAAGAGCAGTCTGCCAGCCAGGAAAACAGGGGAAGCTATTCTGTGCTTTACAGTGCCTTGTCCGACCCTTGAACAAGGCCTACTTGCCAGCTCAGCAGCTCCCCAGAGTCAGTGACATTTTCTCATAATCATAAAAATGGAATAGGTAGGGATTTCTTGACCAGTGTAACAACCCATCTACCTTTGGGGACAGGTCTTGTTGAAATGAATCATTTAGCGTTTATTATGCACTCAGATACCAGACTACCAAAGAAATGAAAAATTTTCCTCTTGGAGATGTGGTTGAATAATACTACAACAGTACTGTAGTAAGGCAGAAGGAACAACTAGTACAAAATACTGAATATTGTTCATTTGGTGCCCTGAATAAGGGAAGAATCCTATTGGAAGAGCTATGATTTCTTTTTGTTTCACATTAAAAAAGAGTATTGATACATTAAAGGATCAAATTAAAGTTACAAATATAATTAATTGTGATGTTTGTTTTCTTTGGAAATATTTGTTGGATTTTACTATTTTTAATTAATATTTTAATTTGTTTATGTGCAATACATGATCTAATGCAACTGTTTATCTCTGCTAGAGGTGCCTTTCAGAACAGATTTTAAACCATTGATTTTTCAGATTGATGTGAATGCATTTTTTTCACTGTGAGTTGCATTCAATTGCTAATAATAATAGTAATGAAATAATAACAGCAAAAATAGAATATAAATGTTAACAGAAAAGCTATGAGAATAATTCAAAATGTCTGTGGAGAATCTAGATGAACCTAAAATAACCATCTGACAGCCAGAGATCTATTTTCCATAATTTTCTTCCATAGTTGGAGGAGAGGATGAGTCCTCTCTTTGATCTTGGCAAACAGATTCTCACTCTCAGAATCAAGTTCAGGATGAGACAAATAGTTATATCAAAATCACTTATACAAGTTATGACTTTTGTATGCTAAATTTTACATTAAAAATAACACAAATGAATACACAAAATATATGAGTGCTTGTTATTGAGGAAAGTTTAATATTTGCGTATGTGCACACTTATACTGCACTGCTCATCTTAATCTTCCTTCTGATTTTTGTGGGGAGAAACATTAGATCAGATTTGGAACAGAAATTCTGTGTTCACCTTCTAAGTCAATGTTGATTTGGAAATGCTTCAAAGTATTCATTTTATCACTTCATTGCAAGACTTCTGATATGTCATTAATACTTTAAAAATATAGAGGAAGAGTCAAAGTCACTCTTACTGTAAAAAAGGTTTAATTAAAAGCTTAAATATATATATATATATATATATATGTATAACATTTTTAGCTGTTCCTGATAATTTGGAGATGCTTTCCAGAAAGCATCATTTTAATATGCTCCATGACCTCTGAGCATTAGCTAAGAAGTCAGCATGGGACAGTATTTTAAAATTTTAGGCAGTTTCTACCTTAACTAAATAGTACTGGACCATGGGATCTCAGTCCTTATTTCAGGTCCCTGTTATCTCCAACACAGATGGTTCAGGATTTAATTTTAAAAGATTTTCCTTTTTTTTTTTTTTTTTATTCTTCCTATTTTTTTTTTCTTGCAGCTTTGCGCAGTGTGTGGAAGGGAGCAGACTGACAGGCAGCAGGAGGGATGGGGACCTTTGTGTGCAGGGCAGTGGCCTCACCAAGCAGGTCCAGTTCCACTGCACCTCAGTGGGGTGAGTGGCACAGGCTGGGCACAGCAGCTGTGCTCAGCCTGAGTCCAGGTGACCAGAGAAGTCCATGGGAATGAAATAAGTCCAAGATTTGTCTGGGAAGTCAACTCTGAGGACCAGGGTGAAGCTCAGAAAATCCAAAGCATGTTTGAAGTGTCACTCAGGCAGGGACCAGGACAGGTGCTGAACTTAAATGCAGCTCCTGAGGATAGGGCCAATAGCCCTCCTTTTCCAACAAGGCAGCAAGTTTACACAGCTGCTCCACGTCAGAGTTGACCTCCAACATCACCGGCCAAACTTGTGCAGAGGCAGTGTCTGCACCCAGTCCCTGACACAGACCTTGTGACATGGGTCACTTGCTTTAATGTGACAGCGTGGCACAATCTGTTATGTCCAGCCCAGCCACACGCCACATGAAAAGCCCTGCCAAGTAGCTGTGCATATCATGTGAGCACAGAACAGCCCTGCAGCTGGGCAGGGTGGAAAGCTGATTTTTAATTCTTTTTTTGTCCCCTGGCTGTAACCATTTTTCTCAGTCCAGCTGTGTTCAGTGGTGAGTCATCCTCAGTGCTAAAGGTGTAAGGAGCACTCACAGAAACATAAGGAACAGACATTACACAGCTGAATTGTCAAAACTTCGTGAGTGTCTCGGATTTTTGTGAAGCAAGAATCACAAGTCTCATATTTAATGCATGAAGGGAAATAANGAACATATAGTCTGTCTGAGGCGTAGAGGTACATACACCTTTGTGGTGTATAATGCTCTGTTCAGGGCTCTTGTCCTAGCAGATTTTTGAGTAAAAGGAGAGAATTCCTTTTCAAATCCTCCAGTAATATTGCAATAAAGCATAAATATTCATTGCCAGCTCTCTCAGCAATTAGAAAGGAATTCATCTTAGTCTGAGTTCCTGAAAACGCCAAGCTCCTTGTCAGACAGACAGAGTCGATTCCCTCCATACACACTGCAGGGAGGGATACTTAATCCTGGAATTGGAAATCACTGCATCACTGATCATAGTGACAAACTTATTTCTCAGTTCACTTATTTCTGTGCCTGGATGAGCTTAACTGGGCCAGACCATTTTTGCCAAACAAGTATTTGAAGCTTCTCCATCCAGGTCAAGGTAGAATAAAAATAAAAAATAACAATGAAAAAAGATGAGTTAAGAAGCTGTGCTGACATTCCTCACTATACTAATGAGCAGATTGGTCCCTTTTGCTATGAGACAGTCATTTCCCTTGGTGAGTGAGGGAGAAGAAGAGCAGTCTGCCAGCCAGGAAAACAGGGGAAGCTATTCTGTGCTTTACAGTGCCTTGTCCGACCCTTGAACAAGGCCTACTTGCCAGCTCAGCAGCTCCCCAGAGTCAGTGACATTTTCTCATAATCATAAAAATGGAATAGGTAGGGATTTCTTGACCAGTGTAACAACCCATCTACCTTTGGGGACAGGTCTTGTTGAAATGAATCATTTAGCGTTTATTATGCACTCAGATACCAGACTACCAAAGAAATGAAAAATTTTCCTCTTGGAGATGTGGTTGAATAATACTACAACAGTACTGTAGTAAGGAAGAAGGAACAACTAGTACAAAATACTGAATATTGTTCATTTGGTGCCCTGAATAAGGGAAGAATCCTATTGGAAGAGCTATGATTTCTTTTTGTTTCACATTAAAAAAGAGTATTGATACATTAAAGGATCAAATTAAAGTTACAAATATAATTAATTGTGATGTTTGTTTTCTTTGGAAATATTTGTTGGATTTTACTATTTTTAATTAATATTTTAATTTGTTTATGTGCAATACATGATCTAATGCAACTGTTTATCTCTGCTAGAGGTGCCTTTCAGAACAGATTTTAAACCATTGATTTTTCAGATTGATGTGAATGCATTTTTTTCACTGTGAGTTGCATTCAATTGCTAATAATAATAGTAATGAAATAATAACAGCAAAAATAGAATATAAATGTTAACAGAAAAGCTATGAGAATAATTCAAAATGTCTGTGGAGAATCTAGATGAACCTAAAATAACCATCTGACAGCCAGAGATCTATTTTCCATAATTTTCTTCCATAGTTGGAGGAGAGGATGAGTCCTCTCTTTGATCTTGGCAAACAGATTCTCACTCTCAGAATCAAGTTCAGGATGAGACAAATAGTTATATCAAAATCACTTATACAAGTTATGACTTTTGTATGCTAAATTTTACATTAAAAATAACACAAACGAATACACAAAATATATGAGTGCTTGTTATTGAGGAAAGTTTAATATTTGCGTATGTGCACACTTATACTGCACTGCTCATCTTAATCTTCCTTCTGATTTTTGTGGGGAGAAACATTAGATCAGATTTGGAACAGAAATTCTGTGTTCACCTTCTAAGTCAATGTTGATTTGGAAATGCTTCAAAGTATTCATTTTATCACTTCATTGCAAGACTTCTGATATGTCATTAATACTTTAAAAATATAGAGGAAGAGTCAAAGTCACTCTTACTGTAAAAAAGGTTTAATTAAAAGCTTAAATATATATATATATATATATATATGTATAACATTTTTAGCTGTTCCTGATAATTTGGAGATGCTTTCCAGAAAGCATCATTTTAATATGCTCCATGACCTCTGAGCATTAGCTAAGAAGTCAGCATGGGACAGTATTTTAAAATTTTAGGCAGTTTCTACCTTAACTAAATAGTACTGGACCATGGGATCTCAGNGGACCTTTGTGTGCAGGGCAGTGGCCTCACCAAGCAGGTCCAGTTCCACTGCACCTCAGTGGGGTGAGTGGCACAGGCTGGGCACAGCAGCTGTGCTCAGCCTGAGTCCAGGTGACCAGAGAAGTCCATGGGAATGAAATAAGTCCAAGATTTGTCTGGGAAGTCAACTCTGAGGACCAGGGTGAAGCTCAGAAAATCCAAAGTATGTTTGAAGTGTCACTCAGGCAGGGACCAGGACAGGTGCTGAACTTAAATGCAGCTCCTGAGGATAGGGCCAATAGCCCTCCTTTTCCAACAAGGCAGCAAGTTTACACAGCTGCTCCACGTCAGAGTTGACCTCCAACATCACCGGCCAAACTTGTGCAGAGGCAGTGTCTGCACCCAGTCCCTGACACAGACCTTGTGACATGGGTCACTTGCTTTAATGTGACAGCGTGGCACAATCTGTTATGTCCAGCCCAGCCACACGCCACATGAAAAGCCCTGCCAAGTAGCTGTGCATATCATGTGAGCACAGAACAGCCCTGCAGCTGGGCAGGGTGGAAAGCTGATTTTTAATTCTTTTTTTGTCCCCTGGCTGTAACCATTTTTCTCAGTCCAGCTGTGTTCAGTGGTGAGTCATCCTCAGTGCTAAAGGTGTAAGGAGCACTCACAGAAACATAAGGAACAGACATTACACAGCTGAATTGTCAAAACTTCGTGAGTGTCTCGGATTTTTGTGAAGCAAGAATCACAAGTCTCATATTTAATGCATGAAGGGAAATAACTTAAAATTCCTTCTATGCAAAAACCTTAGAATAAAAGTGTCGCTTACTGAAGAATTGTGCTCTACAGTGAGAACCTGTATAAAAAAGTTTCTACATCCATACAACACGTGGAGATGGTAGGAATGTGAGGTAGGACTAAGAGGAAAATACAGCACCCCTGTGCTGGCAATGAGCCCTTGGAGCATCTAAATCTGTGTCTGCTGCTCTTGGCAGTGGGCAGCACTGTCCTGTTGCCTTTTTCTCAACCTGGAAATGAAAGTCGAGATAGTTTTAGTATAGGAGGTAATATAAAAGTGGATCTTTATTTGGAGGCCTCCAGGGGCAGTTATGGAAGAGTGCCAACAAAAGCCCAACCTGACAGGGGTACACACAATTTTATAAGTTTGGTAAATTAGCATAATTGACAAAAAAGAAGTAATCAGGAGCACAAGAGGTGATGCAAGTCCCCCCCATGTCAAGCCCCTTCCCTGGAGCCCCACCCCCTGCCCCCCTGCCCCTTGGTACTAGTTGTACTTTGTTTATGAAAATGTCTCGAAGCCCTTGGTAGCCAGAGAGAACCAAGACAGCACAGGGGTTCTGGAATTTGTTTTGTCTTTCTGCCTAGGGAAAGGGCATGAAAACCTACTGGGAAACCCAGCCACTAATGCAATAATAAGCTACAGAGCTCCAAATACATGTGTAGACAATACAGAGAATATATAAAAGAAAAAAAGGCAAAAACCAAAATGGCATCAGTCCTGACTGCACACACTTCAGAGACTCACTGGAAGTGAACAGATCTAGAATAAGTAATTTTAACACTTCTGAAATAAGAAGAGATAATAAAATTCATATTTTGGAAAAGAGCAAACATAAGCCACCGCAACATTCCTGATGGTTATTATTTGATATGTGTGACTACCTTTTTTTGTTCTGTAGCACCTGAAAAGTTTAAGGGCAATATTTGTTAGAAAGAATAATTATATGTTGCTGATATCATGACAAAAATGGAGATTAAACCAAAACAGGCGCCCAAAATGTCTAGCACAGTCTGATATTGCTGGAATATTTATGGACGATCTTCTGCTTCACCACTGTAGAGGCCCATATGTAATGCTAAGTTTAACAGAAAGAAAAGTACTTCTTAGTCTATGTTTTAAAATATCCAAGCAGTCAAACAATACTGTTTCCTTTTCCTCAAAAGAGGCCCTAGTTCTCAATCCAGTCTTGAAAATCAAGGAGTGCAGTTTTCTGTAAGAGGAACTGGAACATTACAGGAACATCCATGTTTACAGCACTGTATTTTAAGGAGAAGTGACTACCTCTAAAAGGTAGTCTTGAAAATCGGAAGGACTGTGATCTTTCTTGCTTTACCAATAGTCACAACAAGACAAAGTTGCTAAAAATTAGCTTGAAACCTATGATGCAACATCTTGTCACAGGTGATAACCCTATGGAAAGGGCTTGGTCATGCATATTAATCTTGTTGAAAACTTTTATCCTTCTATGATTATTTTCTTACATCATGAAAGTCTGATAAACTTTTTAAAAATAACCTCTTTTCTTGCAGTCTGACACTGCTAACACTTGAACATCTTAAATATTTTTAAATCATTTTAATTTTATTATGACAGCATATTTTTGCGTCCGTGTTGTTGGGAAAATATGATGTGTGTAAGTGTGAATTGCTGTATTTTTTGGTTATAGAACAGGAGGGCATTTTTAATTGATGACATATTCCAGTCTACTTTTTTTCTTACATACCTCTAGTTTGTGAATTCTTCTAATATTGGGAAAACATCAAGATGATTCAGCATTCCTGTAGCCTGCTGGTAGGTGTACAAAAGGCAGTCCTTCATTTTGGGACAGGGGAGTAAGGCAGAGAGGTGATTGGTTTTGTGCAAACCTGGGTTATTTGTGCTTTCAGTTTTTGGGGTGTGAGGTCAAGTATGATTTTAATATAATCACAACTGCTTGGATGTATTCTGGGAGCTGGTCTGGTCTGAGAACAAAAACAGGGCAGAAATTCACATTGCTTTCAAGGGGTTAGAGAAGCTGTTGGTTTTCAGCTCAGTAACAACTACCAAGCATCTCTTTCAGGCCAGCCTGAGAACACCATCCTCTGCAGCAGCAGTGGTGTGCTCTGGTTTCAGGAGGCAATACCACAGCATTTTAACTCTGCAAATAGGAGTGTGGGGCAAGGAGTTATAAGCTGTGCCTTCTTTCTGTGCCATTAAACGTCATTCATCATCGTGTCATCTGAGCCTTTGCTTTCCTTTGCAGGTTTTGTCAGCTGCTCAGGTTATTTTACTCCCCTGGTTTAATATTGATTTCCTCCATTCTGTTCTCTGTACTAGCCAGTTAATCATTAACTCTATATGAGAAGTATGAACAATTACAAATACAAGAAAAATAATGAGAATTCTATTGTGCAACTACTGTGAAAAATAAACATGATTTGATAGTCTACAGAAAACAAGGCATCATGAAATCCAGAGCAAAGAAGTAGTGGTCTTAAAAAGTGAGAGTCCTTCCAAAAATTTCATGAAAGCACAGTAATAAGAAAAATTCACTTTTCTATACTTAAAAAAGCAAACTTTAAAATTAAAGTTACATAGCAATCTATAGAATGCTACAGCCTATTTCACTGGGTTGCACAGACTATAGATCAAATAAAACACCAGACTTCCATGGTTCTGCATTAAGGTGTCAGACAATGTGTCCTAAGTTAGAGTCCTCTGGCTTGAAAGAGCCCTCAGGCATGTCAGGTAACTTCTGCTTCTTCACCTTTCCACTCTTGCTCTGTACTCAAGCTGCATAGCTGCAAACCTGCAGCTACAGGCTGCAGACTGCAGCTACAAAGCCCAGTTACTGTGAAGGCCTAGATTTACATATTGGGTAACTAAAATATCAGCAAGCCCCTTTGTAGCTATATCTCTGCTGCTATTTCAGTGATTGCAAAAGATAAAATAAATCTGGTTGTTGATACTAGCTGTGATTTTGCTGATAGCCAAGCAAAGGAAATCTCAATGGTTGAAGCTGTTGCCCATTATCAGCTGAAATTCCAGTTCTGACTCAGTACTTGCTCCTGATTCCTTCTTCTTGTGTGCAAAATAGGCTGGTTTAAGCAGCTGTCAAAGAGTCTAAACACGTCCTGTTTCATAAATGAGAGAGCTAAAAGATGTAAAAAAGGCCAGAAAGGCAGAACAGCTGTGAAGAGATGAGTTGCTAAACTGCTGTAAGTCACACTCAGCCACAGAGCCATAGCCTAAGAGCAAATGGTTGGTGTGTCACCTCTTGACACCGCTGCCACTGCTGGCTTTAAGAGCAATGTGAAGTGTAATGTAGGATTTCTTGTTGCTCATTCTGCCCATCAGATTGTCATGGGACATTTCAGGCTATTTTTGGCCTCCTTCTACCCATCACATTTTCAAGACAATGGAAAGACAGTGTGATTTTCTGTTCTCATTCCCATTGTTACAGTGCAAGTGAGTTAATATTGTGCCATCCTCTGTTCTCATTAATAAGCTTCTTAGAGAAACAGTATAATAGGGAAATAAACCAGTCAGTAAAGCCTTCAGTGACAACTCAGCATTGTGATAAAACATGCTGCAGTACAAGAAGAAACTTGTATATGCTCATTGTGAGGAAATGGAAGATGGAAAGAAGAGAATGGAGAACAAATTAACTCCTTCTGATAACTGCAGCTCATAAGCCTCTGGAAGCTTCTCTGCCTCTGTTAGTTATGAGACGTGACAGTAGAGGACACAATCTCTATTGCTCCCCAGGGGATGTTTTTCCCCTTTGTAGCAAAACAACCCATTAGGTAAATAGAGCTTTGTTGCCCATAGCAACAGAAAATTACATTCCAGCAGGATAACAATGTATTTTAGCTTTGCTTACTTCTTTCAAGATTAAAAGTAAAGATTGGCAGGAAACCAGAAGTACAATTAAAATTAGGCCTTGCTTAACAAAGACTGGACAATTAAAAGAAGGAAGAACAGGATTCATCAACCGAATGAAAAATACAGTATAAGTGTGTTGTATTCACCTGCTGCTTACTTCATTTACAGCAGTGATAGTCTGGCAGTCAGTTATTCCCACATTGCCAGATAGCTTGACACAAAGAACCTGACATTGTTCCTATTATAGAATCATAGCATATCCTGAGTTGTAAGGGACCCACAGGGATAATTAAATCCAGCTTCTGGCCCTGTACAGGACAGCCCCAAGAATCACACCATGTGCCTGAGAGCCCTTCCAAAACACTTCTTGAACTCTGTCAGGCTTGGCGATGTGACCACTTCTCTGAGAAGCCTGTTCTGGTGCCAAACCACCCTCTGGATGAAGAATCTTTTTCCTAAAATCCAACCTAAACCTTCCCTGACACAGCTTCAGGCCATTCCCTCAGGTCCTGTGACTGGTCACCAGAGAGAAGAGGTTAGTGCCTACTTCATCCCTCAAGGAAGCTGCAGGCTGCAATCAGGTCTCCCTCAGTCTCCTCCAGGCTGAACAAACCAAGTGACCTCAGCCACTCCTACTATGGCTTCTCCTTTACATCCTTCACCATCCTTTGCACGCTCTCCAATAGCTCAATGTCTTTTTTATATTGTGACACTCAAAACTGCCCCCAGAACTTGAGGTGAGGCTGCCCCAGTGCAGAGCAGAGTGGGACAATCCCCTCACTTGCCCAGCTGATGATGCTGGACCTGATGCCCCCCAGGGCACATTTGGCCTTCCTGGCTGCCCCAGGGCACTGCTGGCTCAAGTTCAACTTGGGGATCCCCAGGTCCCTTTCCATGGCACTGCTCTCCAGCCTCTCCTTCCCCAGTCTGTCCATACACCCAGGGTTGCCGTATCCCAGGAACTCCCCCTTGTTAAACTTGATAGAGTTGGTGAAGGCCCAGCCCTCTGACTTTTCAAGGTCTCTCTGCAGGGTCTCTCTGCCCTCGAGGGAGTCAACAGCTCTTCTCAGCTTACTGACACTGGCCAACTCAGCCAGTGTACCTTTGAGTCCTGTGTTGAAGTTGTTAATGAAGATGTTGAAGAGCACAGGGCCGAGGATGGAGCTCTGTGGAACCCCACCAGCGACAGGTCACCAGCCTGATGTCACCTCATTCACTCTAACCCTTGGTGCTCGACTTGTGAGCAAGTTTCGCACCCATCCCATGATTGGTTTATCCCGCTGTGTGTCCAGAAGGATGTTCTGAAAGGCAGTATCAAAAGCTTTGCTGAAATCCAGAAGAATACATCAACGTGGCTGTTCAGCTAGGGTGGGTTACCTTGTCACAGAAGGAAATTCCGGCTGTAAAACAGGAGCTTCCCCTCATGAACCTGTGCTGGTTGTGACCAATAATTGTGTTGTCCTTTAAGTGTTTTTCAATAACTCCCAGAATAATCTCCATAACTATGTTTTCAGACATAGCCTGACTTAGCTTACATGAAAATATATCCCAAAATATATTTCATAGGGTTTTGATTGCTATGGCATAGGATGTGTCTTTTCCTGTCAGTGATTGCCAGAAAATTAAAATTAAAATTTAAACTAATTAAAGAAGGAAAGGTCATGTGACTGATACTGGAAGTATGTAGGGTCAGTTAGGAAGACCTACAAGAATGAAATAAAGTGCCCTAAGCAAGCAATCTGAATCAGACCTGGTTGCCCAGTCTCTAAGTTATGGAGTATAACTGGCCTTCTTAAAATGACTTTACTATTTTACTAACTTTTAATGGAAAAAGTAAATGCTGAGCTCTCGTGATGGAAAAAAGTCACTGGTGAGGTTTCTCAGGGATCCCTGCTATGACCTGTGCTGTTCAACAAAATCAAGGCAAGAACTGGAAAAAGTCATGTGATGAAGTTTCCCAGTATTAGCAAGTTTTTCAGGGTTGTGAGAACAAGGGAAGACTGAAAACAGTATGAGATTGTAGGGACTTGCTTCCAAACAGGCTGAAGGAGGTGATTCATCATGCAACGGGTGAATAACAGTGAAAGCTTACACAGGGTCAAGAGCAAACTGGAAAAGTTTAGGGGAAATATATTTGTTCTATTCTGTGAGTTACACATCTGTCTCAGGAAGATTCTAGAGATGGAAAAAGTTGAAGAATGGGACAATATAAGGGAAAGTACACATGTTAATTTGTCCTGGAACTAGAGTTTGGAGCCCCTATCACCAAACTTACCATGGCTGTCCAAATTACTTAAGATATGGCTGGATTCAAGTGTTCGCTGCATATTAACTTTAAAATTAAAATGTGCCTGCAAACTGTAGATGCACAACAGTATTAGTCCAGGCCACCTGAAATACAAGTACAAGATATACAACCTGAGGGTGAAGTTTTAATCAATATATTCTCCTAAAACTCCAGATTAGAACCCAAGTGGAAAGGACTATATACTCTATTACCATGTTCTTATTTAGCTGTTAAAGTTTTGGGTAAGAATAACTGGATACATAGTTTTCATATCAAAGTAGTAAGGAATGATGAACTAGTTGGTTAATAACTGAATGTTGAGACTCTTCCATGGTTTTAGCTTGATAATAATTTCTACCTTATGATAATCTGGTTAGCCTTCATTCTGTTATGTTTATCACTTGTAATAATGTATATAATGGTAGTAGATTGATGCCTTGAAGGCTTGTTGGGTTTTTGAGGGTTTTTTTTTCCTTTTAGTATGTTAGCAGGATGCTCAATTAAAAAAAAAAAAAAAAGGGAGGACTGTTGTAGAATACATCTGGTACAGGCAGCTCTGTGCATCACAAAGGGCACAAAGACCAGCGGCAGCAGCCAGGTGAAGGGACACAGAGACACAGCAGGAGCTGAGGAAGAGTGAGGAAGAGGGAGACATTAATGAGCTTGGACTGCAAGGATCTTAAAGCCCTGGGGTTCCTTTGTTTGGGGTCCCTCCTCAGAGGCACCAGCTCGGGCTGTTTCTGTGTTACAGCTCTGTTAATAAACTGCTTTATTGAGAAAATCATCTGAGACTCTGTTCTGGGAACCCTGGGGTTGAACGAGCAAGGAAACTGCTCTGACAGTGTGAGTGGGGTGAGTGGGGAGCCAAGCAGGGATGGGTCACTGGAGCCACTGCTGTGAAGTGGCTTCTGTCCCAAGAGTCACTTCAGTCTCTGTCCTCAGGAGTGTGATTGCCAGAGAGTCTCATGGATAGTCAAAGTGGGAAGTTTCCTTAAGAAAACCTTTTGCATTAGAAAAGTTTAGTATTTGAAACCCATCTTCCAAGTTAGTTGGTAGCACACCTCTTTGGTGTGGCTTCTAGGAAGGGTGGATATAGGATTTGGGTGCCCTGCAGATTTAATGAGGTGCAAGAATAAAAAGGCATGAGGCTGTTAAGTTTTCTAACTGTGCTTTTACTTCCTTTAGAAAAGGCTTTGGAAAGCTTTCCTTTTTGTCCTTATATCTTAATGGCTCTTTTATTTTTTTCTAACGGTCCTTGGCTTTTAAATTTTTTTCACGGAAAGCTATGGACAGCATTGGTTAAAATATGCCTACAAAGAAAACACTACATTGAAACAGAATAATGTGAGATTTTATCTAAAGTAGTGAATTGGGGATACTTTGTAATCGTCTAGTTTTCTTCAGTTTTCATTACAGCTGAGTTACCAGAGTGGAGAATAAGCTTTGTAAATTTTTTAAAAAGCTACAGACCTGGCTACATGGATGGTAGGCAGTGACACAAATTGAGATGTATTAACTTTGCAATGGGGAGAGAGTCTCCAATAATTCATAAGTCATGAGGGAATTAGAGTCCATTTCTCATACTCAGTTTAGCAGTAAGAACAATCTTGAGAACCTTTTGGTCTGTTTCTAAAAATAAATGAAAATAAACTTCAGCAAATTAGTTATAGAATACCTCTTGATTTGTTTTGTTCATGAGAAACTCAGAGACCCTCTGGTATGTGTTCCAAGGACTACCATCTGCCATTTTTAAATATAAACTCATGGAATCAAGTTATTTTAGACTGTAACATTTTAATATTCTTTTGAAAATGTGTATTTAGACCATATATTTGAAATAATGGGAAAATGTGGGATTCAGAGATATTTTTTCGAATACATGAAGCAAACGTAGGTAACCAATATTTAAATGTTTCTGTATTTCAAGCAATTAAATATTTTAAGGATAAATCCATGATTTCCCAGTACTTTATAATACTTGAATGCCTGATTTAATTTTCCTTGATTGCATATTATAATATAACTTCAAAAATCACATTTTTTAAATAAATGCTACTGCTTATTAATTCAAAATGTGCTTCCTGTGAATATTCTGCAATAATAGCTAAAAAATTAGTATTTCATTGCAGTATTTGCCAATGTGGAACCATGTCAATGTGATTGGTGCCGGAGAAATGGAGAGCGAAATTACCTGGGGACTGATGAGACTCTTTTTGGCTAAGAAATGCAAAAATCACACTTAGTGGAAAAATAAAACCTCCCAAAACATACAGTTGCCTCTAAACTGACTCCAGGGTGGCTTTGGTCATGACACCACATACACTCGTGGTGGTTTGACCCTGGCTTGATGCTAAGTGCCCACCAAAGCCATTCTGTCACTGCCCTCCTCAACAGGACAGGGGAGCAAAAAATATGATAAAAGGCTTATGGCTTGAGGTAGGAACAGGGAGAGTTCACTCAAGAGTTATGGTCACAGGCAAAATGGACTTCACTTGGGGAGACTAATTGAATTTATTATTAATCAAATTGCAACAGGAGAATGAGAAATAAAAACAAACCTTAAAAACACCTTACACCTACGTGACCCTTCTCCCCATGCTTAACTTCATTCCCAATTGCTTGTCTTCATCCTCCCAGCAGTGCAGGGGGAATGAGGGTTGGGGTCAGTTCATCACATGTTGTGTCTGCCTCTCCTTCTCCTGCAGGGAAGGTCCCTCCCAGAGCAGACAGTCGTCCACAAACTTCTCCAACATTTCTCCTTCCCACGGGCTGCATTTCTGCATGAACTGCTCCAGGCTGGCTTTCCTGTGGGGTCACAAGCCCTGCCAGCAAACCTGCTTCAGAGTGGGCTTCTCTCTGCGCAGGTCCAGCCAGGAGCCTGAGCCAGCCTGGCTTTTCCCCAGGTCACTGCTTCCTTCTGCTTCTTTTGGGCATCCACCTGCTCCCACACGAGGTCCTCTACAGCTCTACCACCACATTAGGTGTGGCCCATCCCTTTGGTCAGCTTGGCTTAGCTGTCCTGGCTGTGTCCCGTCCCAAGACCTTGCCCACCACAAGTGCACTGGTGAGGGGGGAGGTTGAGAGGCAACGCTGATGCTGTGCCCACCCTGCTCAGCAGCAGCCCAACACTGGTGTGTCACCAATGCTTTTCTGGCTGTCCCTGCAAAACACAGCAGTGTGAGAGATGCTGTGGGGAAATTAGCTCCATCCCAGCCTGACCCAATACTATCAAATACTATGACCCAACTAGCAAAAGCATCTGAAAAGCTTTTATATCACACAAATATTAAAGAAAGCTGTTATGAAATAAAAATGATCTGCAATCCTATGTTTCTGATAACTTCCTGGGTTTTTAATGTCATTTAATTAATGCAGGCTTTTTCATGTTTTCTTTTCTCTCCCAACTTTTTCCTGACTCATAATATCACCATTTCTTTTCCTCTCAGTACTCCATTTATAGATCTTGCCAAACCACAGAAATACCTTTTCTCATATATTCAACTGTTTATATTTCTTAGACAACAAATGTTTGGTTATGCATAGAATCTGATTTCTTCAAATCTGCTTGTGAGTTCTTTCATATTAAGCATCACCTACAGAATATTTTTGTAGTCAAACCGTTCCTCATAGAAAATGCAGGCTAACCACTCTTCTCTATACATAACTGACTTACCCCAGGGAAGTGAGGAAACAGCTCTTTTGAATTAGAAGCCAATATCTCAGTCACAGGCAATTTACCTGCCAAGAGTAAGAATCAGGGCTGGCATGCAGAAATTTCTGATTGCTGGCCTTGTATCTACTTCTGATCCAGACTGGGGGAGTTCTTGTGTTAAATAAAGTTTAGCTAAATAGAAACTGATAGAATGATTTTGTCCCAACATTCTTCATGTCCATAATATTCTATATATTCAGTGATACTTTTATTTCGGAATTATGCAGTGCAATCCAGCTATATTTTTTCCTGATTTTCTGAAGTAGAGCATTTCACTTGGTTGTGATTTGTGAAAGGATATATTCAAGTATGATTAGAATTCAGAAGATATCTCTAAATTATTTTCTACATTATTTTGTTCACAGGCAAGAATTTTTCTCCATTCAAATAGTAGTGCCAGATCAAAATCAATACAGATAAACACTCATTATTTCTTGGAACATGGCAGAGGTAGGAGCTGGTTTGGGGCCAGTGTGAACAAATTATAAACAAAGCGTTTAACCAGGGATCAGGAAATACCTGCTGTGATTTTGATGTGATTCTTTAAAACCAGTAATCCTTCCTCTACACTAAAGACAAATAGTATGGGTCAGAAAAAAAAAAATAAAAAAATGAACAAACCATGTAATAGAGGAATTATGGGGGGTTTTGCACTCTGGAAAGTAGAAAAAAAGGGTTGAAGTGTGTGTGAGTAGCAGGAAGAGATGGTGCAAAAGAACCAGGATCAATTCTCAAATCATTAAGTGGTGACAACTGTATATAACCACCACTAAAGTTTAGCTCACAGTCTTTCTGGGATGGATTTTTCTCTCTTGGTTCTCTGTAATAATCATAATTTTTTGCCATAGTTATCAATGTTATTTTTACCTGAGGAGCTGATAGCTGATGTGATTAATAAAGACAGTGTGGCTAACGGTCAAGAATGACCAGGCTTGCAAAACCAAGGTGATCTGCAGAGTTGGAAGTGATTGATTGCAATGTCTGGGAAATGCAAAGGACCTCACATTTAGTATGGAGTGGCAGCCACATCAGAAATCTGGTAGGAATCTGGTGAGATGTGAGTGCACACATTAACCTTGGTGGTGGGCAAGAATGCTGTATTTCAAACACAGTTTTGTGTCACTTGGATGACTGAGAGCAAACACAAGCTTTGCTGGGTGTACTTAAATGCATTTTTACAAAACTTTGATGTTTCATATTTTACAGGGCTGCAAGGCACTCCTGGGTTAACTGGATTTTTTTGGTAAAAAGTACAGATGCTCTTGAATTTTAAAAAGAAAACCAGCACTGCATGAATGGACATAGGTTAGCCTTGATCACCATATGATTATAGGACTGACAATGAAATAATCATATAATGACTAAATATCATATTGTGAGGATTTTTAATTTTAACTATTTAGTCCAATCTGGTCTTTGAACCCAGTCACTTGAAATCAAATCTCACGGAGCTGGTGGTTCTTCTTTCAATATTTCCAGCTAACCTTGAAGCCACCCCAAGGGTATTATCGTGACTTTTACATTGGCACAGTTACGGCTGAGAATTCCAAACACAAGTGAGGCATTAGGATCCAGTATATGTTGTTTAGTCTAGCTCCATGGTCATAGGTTTATGGCAGATTTTCCTTCAAGCAGCAATACAAGCAGTTAGTGACATGTGCAGATAAACCCAGTGCAGGCACATACTATATAATTTCATACATTATCTACCTTTCTTCTGACAGTAAGAGGTCAGTCCCAAGTTTCTAAATGTTAAACAATTCAAGTTAATTTCACTGTTTGCTTATTTAAATTTGAAGTAGAAGCCTTTATTGAATCCTTCAGGTATTGCCACTGCACAAATCTATTCCGTATTACTTGATTAGGTAAGATGTGAAAAAGCAATGCCAAACACACAAGAGTCTAAAAATGAACCAGAGAAAACATTATGAACTACTGCCCATTTGAAATAGCTGCGTTTCCAGGTTCTCCTGTGAATTATTCATTAAATTTTGTTTCTTTCACTAGAGCTAGATGTGAGATTTTCTCTTACCTTAATGACTTTTTTACCTGCCTTTTGCATATTTACTCACGAATGTCATTAAGATGAAACATGTTTTTATTACTTCAACATATTTAATAAATGATGTTGTTTAGCCTGAAAAAAAGGAGGCCCAGAGGGACCGTGTTGCTCTCTACAACTACCTGAAAGGAGATTGTAGCCAGGTGGGGGTCAGGCCTGCTCCCAAGCAATAGAAGAAGAGGAAATGGCCTCAAGTGGCATCTGGGTGGGGTTTAGACTGAACATTAGAAAAAATTTCTTCACCAAATGAGTTGTCAAGTATTGGCTTGGGCTGCCCAAGGAAGTGACTGACTTACCATCCCTGGAGGTATTTAAAGATGTGTAGGTGTGGCACTTGGAGACATGGTTTAGTGGTGGACTTGGCAGTACTGGGTTGGACTCAATGGTCTTCAATGTGTCTTCCAACCTGAACAATTCCATGACTCTGTGACTGTCAGAAAGGCAAGGCATAAAAAAGCAGTTTGATGTGACAATCCCGTCATGTGTAACTACCTGATCGGTGGGTGCCAAACTCAAGTGGAAGTGTTGGATCTTGCAACAAACAAAACTTTGGCTATCCTAACTCCAAAAGTAAATATTGAGTTTATAATGCATATAGGTAGGCTCAGGACACTTCTGCTTGTCATCTCTGGCTAGAAGTGCTGCCAATGTTAATTTATAACTCTCTGTGGTGCACCTGTTATATATTGTCCTGTTGTCAGTCCCTGTCTGGCTGCACAGGCAGCCTACAGAAGCCTGAGCTCTGCAACATCTGGGGTCTGAAAAGAGAGGGAGCCTGATGTCCTGGGCAGAGGATAGCTCTGAAACATCATTGTGTACAGGGTTGGGCAAAACTTGTATTTGCACACAGAGTTCTTCTGTTGCCTTTTGTATTCAAGGCATTTGAGAGTGACGGTATTAAAAAACTTTCTCTTAAAAAGAAAGGATTAAGTTTGGGAAAATAAGTTGAAATTCCAAAATGTGCTACATAGGGGTAGGAAAATGCAGAAACAGAATTATTACCAAGATATGAATTTAGAATTATCGGAGGTGGTAGTCAGGAATTTTTTCTCCATTATTTCAATGGAGCAAGGCACTGTTCTCCAATGCTAAGAAGCTGTTGATATAGTAGTGCCAATAGAAAACAATGTATGGGATACGAATATTGGTTAAGTAAAGAGATAGAAGTAAAGCAAAACTTTTCAAGTTCCCCCATCTCATTAGTACTAATTTTAAGCAAGTTCCTTAAATACAGGTTAACTCTCTTAAGAGATTAACCCTCCCCTACATTCTATCTGACTGTTTATTTCCCATCCAGTGTACCTCTGATAGGTACAGCATCCAGGTTACACCTTGTTTGAGGGGTTTTTTTGCTAAAAAAGCTGTACTGCAAACAACCAAGTCCATGAAGTTCATGTTCAGCAGTTAAAATGTCCTTGTTGTGAATGCCATTCTCCTCATCCAAGAATGTCAGAGGAAAATATAAGGGCTATTTTAAATTTTCAGACTTTATACCTACAATAACAGTTTGCATAACAAAAAAAAAAAAAAAAAAAAAAAAGAAACATTCACATCTCCCCATATTTCATTTTCTACTGCTAAATATTTCCCAATTTACATATTAATGCAGCTTAGCCAAAAAAGTTTACAAGACCATCTGGGAAAAATTCCACTAGATGGATGGTCACTGCAGCACTAGAGACACAGTTCAGCTGAGTATTTTTCTCATTGTTCTAAATTTTAAAATGACAGTGTTAATGTCAAATACAGGACAGAGTTGTGAATGCAGTCCAGAATCCAGGATCACCTTCGTGAGCTCCCAGAACATAGTTATGCTTCCACCTTTTTTTGAGTTTTGGGCCAAATATGTATGGCAAAGTGGTCCTGTTTGCACACTGGGCTATTGTCATACCCAGTTATCTGAAAACAATGGCATTAGGGAAATTTTAAAATGAATATATTTTTCACTTTGAGATTTTCAAGTTATTTTGATTAGCTTGAACTCAAGCTACTCTTTCAAGGAGTATCTGTTTTTTTCATTCTTGATATTTAGAAATAAAAAAAGATATCAAATATCATTCATTTTGTGGTGAACTTTTAAACCTGCCCAGGTGATTTTTAAAACACACTGTTATTCTCAGTGAGAGTAGGAAAAGCAGGATATACAGATATTTTTTCTGTTTACAGCTAGTTTAATTATTTCTTCTACATTTCAAAACTATATATTTCTTTAAAGTTTCAGAAAAAAGTCTCTTTTGAAGGACAAACAAAACAAGCCACAGTGCATGATGCTGACAGGAACTTCTTCCCCAATAAGCTAATGTAAGCCCTATCTCACAGACCTGGTACCTGACAGAAGCAGCCAGTTCACTGCAATGTGCCTGATGTAAGTGAATGCAAAACCAGTCACTCAAACCTGTCCTTTTCTTGTTTTTGTTAAAGATGTCATAGGCACCTCTGTAATATATTTCCAGCAAAAACGAAATACTGCAAAGAACAGCCAGGTCACTAAGCCTCACTCAGACATACAGCACTCTCTCCTGGGGCATATTCTCCAGCAATGCCTAATCCAGAAGGATGGGTTTGCTGGTTTTGCTCTCAGACCTTTTCCATGCTGCAAAAGACAGGTGTGTCCCATGGTTTGGATCAGACTTATTCAGCCTTAATTTTCTGCATCTTTTCTATCCATGGAATCCAACCAGATGAACGACTTTTCTTTGGTCTGGCAAGCTCCCCTTTTCTATGTATGTCAGGGTTGAAATATTCCCTTCAGGAAGATGCCCAGGAGCATTATTTCCACACACCTCCCTCCAGTCGTCCCCAGCACGTTTTGCTCCCCTGTAGCGCTGCCCTCATGTCACATTATCGTGATTCATTACACACGTAGGCAAGTGCTACATTGAGAGTGACTCAACAGCAACAGGGAGATTATTCACTTTTTTGCATGTCTACAAGATAGGTGTCTGTGGAATAACAGCAGAGAAAGATACATTATTTGTGTCGCTAGGATGATGGGAGTTCGAACTGCAATTTATAGTAAAGTGTTTCTGCACACATTTGNACTTGGTCAAAGTATTTGTCAATCATATTTCTCCATCCGGTATACCGGAATTCGTAAACACAGATACAATTTAGGAAAACATAGATAATAGAGAGAAAACAAGTCATGGCCATGAGAAAGAAAGTCTAACAAGAAAACACTGAACACTGCAAAGTCAGGGCAACACACATTTGCATCCATTTTTTATATTTTAATGTGATGAAACTGCTCTGTGTGGAGATTATCAGTGTGTGTCTTTGTCTGGGTCTGGATCTGTGTGTAGTGTAAATGCTTTGCCCAGACAACGGGGTTTTTTCAAGGGGTTTCCATTTCCATCATGAAAACTACAGCCCCTTCAAATGCCTAAGTCAGGCCCCAGCATCACCTTTATGACTATAATCTTCTGTCCATGAGACTAGAAATAAACTGACAGGCACAGCAAGAAAAATGGGGCTCTAATCTGTTATTTTGCTACCAATTTTCCATGTAGATTTGGGCCTTTCTGTCTTCTTTCATAATTTGTTTCATTAGTTCTTCAGGACAGCACTTTCTACACACTGGATAGTCTAAGTGGGGTCCTGCCCTCAGCTTCAGCCTTTAAGTTCTGCCATAGAACAAAGACCTGTAATAAATATATTTACTGGCCTCTCCATTAAGGTGCCTTTTGTGAAATGCATTTGATGGAATTTTTTGCAATGACCTCAGAGTGAAACCCCAGGGTTTTTAGAGATGGAAACCAGCTGACATACAAAGGTACTCTTCTGAATTTATTTTAAAAATAAAGGCACTTTGACTGCCTTCACATATTTCCCTATACAATTCTCACTAATTAATGCTTTCAGTGCAGATAACAGCTACAATTAAAAGTTGTTTTAGTATCACAACACCGATCTAGGATTGATATGAGAACTCCTGAAAGAAATAAAAGAAAACAGACTCAGATATAAAATCATCTTATTTGTTTGGCTTTGTGGAGTTTTGTGGAGGAGGGAAAAGCAGGGGATTTGTTCCTGTTCTTGAAGTAACAAAAAATATATGAAACTAGAATAAGAATCACACTCTACTGTTAGGTATAGTGAAGGCACTGGTACATAATTCATCACTCCACTAATGCATTCTGGCAGAGGATTATTTCACATGCATGGAAGGATGTGTCAGACCCTTTGATTTAGAGTCTTCTCTAACAGACTCCATTTGCAAAGAAGTGCAAGAGGGTTCTGCTTCCTCCCCCATAACTACTATTAAATTCACATTGAGAAATCTGACTTAAATTATACTTACAGTTCCTGACACATAAAAGCAATCTGATTCCCAAAAAAACATGTAAATTTTTGCTTGTATCCTCCTGAAGATGGTGGAGTTTGGGATGACAAAATGTCACCACCTTTCAAGTAGTAACTCAGGACTCAAAGTAACTTTGTTAGAGGCTTCTGTTTCAGGTGATGGCCTGGGATAGATGAAAACTTGCATGGAAAACTCTCTATGGCATGAAAAGAAAAGATAACAAAAGCAACTAACTATTAATGTTCATTAGACTCCACCTTCTAATTGATGTAGACATACTGTCTACATACTTGAACAGTCTCTTAAATATGAAAGGTTAATGTGACCTTCTGTTCTCTTACCTGAGATCAACAATTCACAGTTCATTTAAAAAAAA
>VYZT01054869.1:0-15555 GCA_013400735.1 Pomatostomus ruficeps
GGGGGGGCGGTGTGACGGACGGGGGCAGCTGCGGGGCCGGGGGGGCGCGGGGCGGCCGCGCTCTGCCTCGCAGCGCCCGGGTGCCCTCCCGAGCGAGGGGCTGCCGGGCAGAGTGACCCCGCCGGGCCGGCCCCCAGCCTCCCGGGTGCCGGTCCGAGCCGCAGTCCGGGGTGCGCCTGCACCGACTCGCTCTCCCGGGCAGTCCAGCCGGGGCGGCCTCGGGTGATGCTCCCCGCGTGGGGCCCGGAGCGGTTCTCTCCATCACCACTCCCGCCTCTGTCGCTGCGCTGCCCCAGAGCGCTGCCCCGGGGCCCAGGAGCGTGGCGGGCACCGGGAGAAGGAAAATGCCGGGTCCTGCCCCGGGGCAGCGGCAGCGCACGGACAGCGCCTGGCTGCCTCCATGGGGCAAACCACGAACGCACATCACTAATAAAACGATGCCAATTTACAAAGAAAGAATGCCTTGATGGATTTTCTGTATATTCCCACGCAAAACACAAGAGAACCAAATACTACAAGTAAAGGCATGTGTTAGGCATGAGCTGTTTTACGTAATAAAACACAATTTTAACTCAGCCAAGAGCTGAGGGCTTCAAACTACAGGTGTTGTCCATAGTAGGTTATCTTTGGGTTGGGGATGTGCTCTGAAATAAAGCCCCTCACTCATTATAAGGTCGAGATGATGCTGTACCATCATATTTAGATCATGGCTCGTAGGGAAATCTGGGGGGTACTTAGTCACCTATGGCATGACCTTATATTCCCACTCAATTTAGTAACAACAGTTGGTTTCTTATAGGGCATGTGAGATTTAATTTATTAACAGTTTCTAGGATAAGTGGAGAGAAGTCAGAAAAGGCATGAGATGAGAAGGCAGCAGATGAAGGGGAAATGCACAGAGGGATGGAGCTCCCAGAGAAATGTAAGTCTCGTCTCCCTCTCAAATAGAACATTAATGTAAAAGCAGTAACTTATCAATAGAGATTTTTATTACATTGCCCTGGTTGATTTTTTTTCCTGAATAAAATTATATGGTTATGATTTTCAATTCAGCTTTTGCCTTTTGCTTACTTTGAAGCCTTTTTATTGTATAAAAGTGGAATCTGTCAGAATACTAAAACTCTTGTATTCTGAGAATGATATTTCAGCCATCTGGGGGAAAAAAGCTTCCCTTTACATTCAGATGGTATATCCTATTCATCAGGAGGGCATGTGGGATTACTGATGTATGTTTAAGCATGCAAAATCCTGGTAGGCAAATACCAGAGGAACTTGCCTCTGTATGTTCCAGAAAAAAAGAAGTGCTGCAGCTTAGCCCCAAGATAGCCAGTGTGTCACAGATGTTTGTCCCCTTGTCTTTAAACTCTGGAACAAATTCTGGTCTCGCTGGCCCTTATCTGCTTTAAGATGGGATAAGATATGTTACAAGAACTTTTAGCTTGTTGAAGGTCTTTTGGCTTTTTGCATTATGATGCAAACATGAGCTGAAAGGGTATTGGGGTTTTTTTCCCTAGCTGATCACTAGCACCAACTAAACCAAGAAAGAGGTAAAATTAATAAAATATCAGAGGGGATTGGCTCTGAAATGCAATCTAATTAGAATGTCAATGTAAATAAATCAGTTACTGCCGTTGGAACTAAATAATGAATGTGAAAAGCTGTTTATATGTGAAAGATATCTGAAGTTTTCTTGGTTAAGTAATTGTTTAAAAATTCAGTATTTTTCATTCTTGCTCTTCTAAATAATCAGGCAGGCTATTATCTTATCAATTTTATGTTTCAGTGAATCTAAGTTTGATGGTCACATAAACTCCCTTGTGAGTAATTATTATCATAATTTCACATCACCCGTTAAATGAAAGTGTTTTCCCCCCCTAAATCCCCTAACCTACTTCTATCATGCCAACAGGAGCATTCAGAAACTGGCACTGAGGTGCAGCTCTGATAAAAGTTTTCTGTTTCCCTGTGACTCATTTGACATTAACATAATTACACTACGGGAGTCAAAGTGATTTTCCAACTATGAGTAATGCACGGCACTAGACCGAATGTTTACAAGACACCGAGGCATATCAGCCAGCTGAAGTAACCAGCTGCTGATAACAGCTGAAGTAAGTTGGGAAATTAAAAAGTCTCATAATACAATTGCCCCTGTTTGGCACTCGGTGTCACACACGGCTGGGAGGTGTCGTGTGCCCTGTGGGGAAGGATCCAGAAGCAGGACTGTAACGAGGAGAAGACCGAGCCCGTGGGTAGTTCACACAACAAGTTCTTCATAGTTTTCTTCCCACTTGCATATTTATGGCAGAGTCGTGCTCAAAGGGGAGCAGTGATCTTTTCAAGAAGCGGCTGTATTTACCAGAGTTCATTTCAAAACAAAAGTGACACATCCTCTCAGCCAGGAAAACAAGATCAAAATGAAACAACAACAACAAAAAAATGAGATCATCTCACAAGTGCTTTGAACCACGTGTATGGGAATAGCACAAAAGAAGAAAACCAATAAGGATAAGGCAAAATGGAGTGCTGTTACCACAGTGAGATATCTGTTCTCTGTAATTAAAGTATCTGTGCAGGCTAGTGATAAAAAATACAGAGAAGAATTACAGTGAATATGCTCTGAATAAATAGCAGAAACAGTAACTATAAAATGTATTAGCTATATAAAAATCTATAAAAATAAAACAAAATCTTAGTGGCCAAGACTTGTTTCAACTGTTTCCTGAAATTTTTAGAAATTACTGACTCCTCAGGATTTTTGAAAGTAATTTGAGAAATAGGTTATTTTTTTCTGACTTGGTTTGTTTGTTTGTGTACAAGTAAATCCTTGAATGAAACTGGGTCAATTTGTATTTATAAGTTTGTCAACTTTGGCTGGATATCCTTCCAATGAGGCCTAATTCAGTAATGTGCTGAGCACCTAGAACATCACTGGTTTCAAGCATCCCACAAGGATTAGCTGTGCAGGTAGAAAGCTAATTCTGAAATACCAACTCAAACCTACTACAATTTGCTGGAGTACCAGAATGGAAAATAACCTGTTAACAACTTCCTTATAAAATACTACAGTAATACAAGTAGGGAAGAGGGTCAAATGCAGAAAACAGTGCTGATAGCAGAACTGTTACCAGAAAGATTGTATTTCAGGAGGCGTTTTGAAGAATTCAGAAGAAAATTGCACGTCACACTGCGTTCTTTATTTCACAAGAAAATCTGCTGAGGTCAGATGCTTGGCATGCTCTGATTATCGTCACTGACTCTCAGAGCTGGATGAGGACCAGAACTGGGAAAAAAAGTTTTTCGTAGCTGAGGAAGGCTGGAGGAGGAGAGGTTTGCCACAGCATACCTTGTACTTAAAACATTCCCCATTTGCCATGAGAGTCAGGACTTGGGGTTTTCTGTTTTCTCTGCTATGGTTTTCATGCTGCATGAGAATGGGCAAACTAAATCTGTTTCCTTCAGTTTGGCCACCTCTCACTTACTAAGGGATGGCTTGGTGGGGATGGCTTTGCATTCCAGCTGCTACAATGACGAGCATGAATGTATTAAACACATGTTGGTAAAATCAGCCAGCAGAACCCAAACAATACATAAACAAAACAATTCAAGCCCTATCAACAGAAATAAATTCCCACAGCAAAATTTAGCAGTCTTAAATTTAATCTGATTTGCTATAAGCTCATCCAGGACTGCAGTTTTATAACCACAAACATCCACCTCCGTAGCATGTGGTGCCAATGGATTTACATCTATTTCTGCTTCTTTTAATTACCAGTATCCCTAACTACCAAAGCTCAGGCCTCAGCTCAGGTTGCTAAAATATATTATAGTATTACCAGAGCAGGTCCCTGTACTTCAGGTGTTATTCCTTAGAGTAACACATAACAGGAGGTGTTTGTAACACAGTTCTGCCCAGCTCCATACCTACCTGGAGTCCCCTAATAAAGCAGTCTTGAAAGCAACACCTCTGCAATACTCTGCATTTCTGCCTCTGCCTTTCCCACTTGGCTCTAGAAGAATTGTCTTCTTTCAATGATGTTCAGAGCAGCTGTACCCACGCCCCACCTTTTTTCTTCTAGGGGGAGCTACCATTTATTTGTAACATTTATTTCACATTCTGCAGTGAATGTACAACCTATGCAAATTCCAAGTATTTAACCTTTTTTCCTTGTCAAAGCTTTTCAAATTAACTTAAAATAGCCGAGTGAAATAGGCACCAAGGGGCATTTTCTGGAAGTAACTGATAACATCTTGCAAGTACTGCTTGCCCTTACTGGTTGGTTGGGTTTTGTTGTTGTTAGCTTGTTGTTCAAGGCAAACTCCCAAAACAAAACGTTCACAGACAATTATTCAGCACAGAAAGTCACTATGGTTGTAGAAAGCATGTAGAAGTAAGCAGATCTATCCAGACTTAGCCTATTTTCTAAAATATAGGAAAATTAGCTGATAGTCAATTTTTTATGAGTTTTCAAAGTGTATATGTATATTGTAACAAGGCCCAATGCTTCTGTAATGAAAATAGCTATTTTGGTGGTAACTGATAATACATTACTCTGAAGCAGCAGCAGAAAACAGTTGGAAGTACATACTCGTGCAATGAAAAGAATTTCATCCCATTCTTACCTGGCTCTCCCCAAGGGTTTCTTTGATGATGTCCCATGTCACGTCCCTCATATGACTCAGTACCTTTCAGAAATATTATATGTTGTAATAGCTATACTTATAAATATTAAATATATTAATATATGTCTCAGTTAAAATCTATGTTCGATACAGACTTATTTTTATGATTTGTTTCATAGAATGACTTCTCTTAGAAAAATGAATTTATCAAGGTGGAAACTTTGATGCTGAAAAACTAGATATTAGATTTTGTGCTATATAAAATCCAGTCCCGCTGACACCTATGCATGTGCTTGAATTTAAGCAGATGAGTAGTACTGGACTCACTGCGATTACATAACAATTAAAATTAAGCATGTGTGAAACACTTTCAGGTCAGGATTTCCACATTTTTTCACTTGTTTAGAGTAAAGAAAAAACCCGTGTTTGTAACCATTCATTCATGTAATAAAATTGCAGTGGTATTTATGTTAAGGGACTTACTGTAATTTGATAGGCAAAGTAGCTTATAAAACAAATTTTTACTCAATAAAATGAAACCCTCTGACACTATGATTACCTGCCTGAGTGGCTGTCTTTTCTAACAGGAAAGAGAAATTCTTGCTGTAACACTTTGAGTATCAGCTGGGATGAATATGGTTATTTTAGAATAAGGTGGTATGTTTCAGAGAAGAGATGAACTTTTTTTTAATGTGTACATTTCATTTTTCTGTCGACACGAGTTTGATGTTTTCAGAAAAACTCTAAACAGTATTTTACTTTGGTATGGAAATACACATTTTGTTTATAAGTGATACTGAATTTTGCTAAATCACTCATTAAGATGTTCACAGGATAGTTCTGTCACATTACAAGTTCAAAATAGGTGGTTATGGAAGCACTGAGACTTTCTGCTGTCTGAACTTTTCCCCATTTCATTATAAAAGAGAGTTGTCCCTGGTCATGGTGCACTTGGATCACCACAGTAGAAAACAAATTGGTTTCTCATACCTTATGAATAATTGCTCTTCTTGACTGTATAATGTAAACTTACTGAAAAGGCTCAGAAGCCAAAATAGAGTTTCCATAAAACCTCAGCCACGCAAAATCCAGTCACAGCAATACCTGACTCTGTCTTACGTGACTTGATTCACGGCTGGAAGACTTGAGCCCCTGGTAGTGGCTCCCAAATCAGCCAGCAAGGTGTGCAGGGAGCAGCTCAGCCTCCCCAGAAGGAGATGGGGGACCACTTGCCCCTCGTGTTGTAGGGAGGCATCTCTGTCCTCTTGAGACACGTAAACCTGAGATCCCTGCCTGTGCTTTGGCCTCCTCTTTTTAGTTTGGTAAGGAATCTCTTCTCTCTTGCAAACGCTGGTGGAAGGATGAAGTGGTGCTGCTTCCTTTAAGCATCCAGTAGGGATATGTAAAAGCCAGGTACAATTCCACTGGCTGCCTGACGAGGTTTAATTTCTTACTTCCATTGATCTGGGAGATTACCTGAGCTATCAGGCTATAGATGGGGACAGGAGCACCCTCCATGCTCCTTGCTGAGGCCATACAGAAAATAGAGAGAGGACAGTTGGCTCAGGAGGAAGAGACTCTTCTTTCTGGTTCTCGCTCCCAGGGCTGCTCCAATATTTTACACCAGCATTTTTTAGGAGCAGAAACATAGCCCTGTTCTCAATCCTTTAAAGCAAGTGACTGAAAAGACACCTGGTCTTTGAAAGACAGGCATGACTACACCATGCAGTTTCTCACTCCTGCTGCACAGGATAGGCACCATCAGAAAACACATCAGAGGACCTAGGGAAAGATGTATTATCAGGAACCCACTGGACATAGTCCTGAGGAAGGCTCCTAACTGGGTAGCAGATGTATTTGAGCACCCATGCAGAAATGAAACTTTGAGTGAGTGCATAGGAACATGAAGGTTGCAGCACATATGGGATCTGGGTCCCAGGGTGTTTGACAGCCCTGGGAAAGGGTTTTGTATAAAGGAACTTGGGATTTGCTTGGTTACTACAGCTTGTCCATTCTAAAGCTCCCATTCTAATCCATCACAGGAGAGTTTGAAAAGGAGGAGGAAGAGGAGTCGTCTCTCCAGAGAAGCTCACAGAAGGCATATTTCCAGTGTAAAACAAACAAACTATAAATATTCCAGTATAAGGAAGGGATGTGTACTGGGTGAACTTTGAGACGTGCTCCAAAAATATGTTGCTGACCTCCCACTTGACATGATCTGTTTCCCTATTAAACTGTAATATAATTAGGGCTTGCTCTAACCCTGCCACTGATTTAATGCTTACATCGATGGAAATGTGGTCTCACAGATCACAGAGAGAATAAGGTATATATGTAAAGTCTAAAATAATCAGGCGATAGTAGAAGGAAGGGTAGCCAATAAAAAATGCTTATCTCTCCTACCTTGCAGCATATTTAGATGTCTTATCACGTAAGTGTAAATGGATGTTAGGCCAAAGGTCTTTGAGAACTTGGACTCAAAGATCAACTCTTTTCATTAGTGCAGATGAACTGCAGCTAGAGTCCGAGAATTTGCATAAGGAAGTGAAAAGGGGATTGGGGACAAAATAAACTGAAATTGAGAGTTGAGGGCAAAGACTCTAGTATTGACCAAAGAGGGGGTTTGGAAAATAGGTGATGACTCCGCTGGTAGGCAATCAACAGTCACCATGATGATAATAGTTGGTGACTGTTAGCTCATTTCATCTCTTCTCCTGTGTCTGGTGAATTTCACCCAACAAGCCTCCTGTTGAGCTCCGGGAGATATGTCTTGGTTAGGATAGTAGAAGAACGGTGATCTTAGAAAACTCTGGGTGTTCCAAGAGTCCCTCTAGGGCAGGCACATACACAAATAAGTAAGATTCAATGAACAGATTTTGTCAGGAGATCAAAGGATGCTGAAGTACCTCTGTTACACAGGGATGAGTTTAGAGAGAAGGTCCATTAGAGGTCTGTCCCACCAATACCCTGTGGTAGGAACACTCATGATGGGACAGAAGCTGCATTAGTGTTCTGGGACCTCCTGAGGACCAGGACTGTGGCCAGAAATTCTGCTTTTACACCACCTTATTTATTCGTAAAAATATTTACAACAGGCATTTTAAAATAGGAAAAGGGCAGCTGTTTAAACACATATTCAAATTGGTGATGAAACCTACAAATGCTTAGTGAATATTTTAAGTATACAGAGCATTTATGGAATAATGAATTTATATATTACATTACATTATATTAAAATTATGTTCTATTAAAATTATAGTGACCTTTAATAACTGTAAACCAACCCTCAGCAACTTGAATCCAAGTTTAATGCCCCTTTGCTCTGCAAAGAAAACTGTGCACCTTGCACTTGCAGTAAGAGCCTTTTTTCCCTGCATAACATGTGACTGATTTATAGCCTGGATTCAAGAGATTGCACAGACCACTAAGTAAATTTTGGAGAAGATTTTGGAGCCTAAACATCCACTTTCGCGCAAAGCACAAATCACCTGTAAAGAAAGACCCGGTGAATTTAAGTGTTGCCTGCTAGGTTGTGTGTTTTCTCTGCTCCATACAGATACTTTAATGACAGAACAAATCATCAATAAAAAATATCTAGCAAGACCATCCCAAGTCAAATCTTTGGGTGATGAAATTAAATTAGTTACATTAGTTTGTATCTGTGGGGAATTCGTGGCTTGTTTTGGGTACTCTCATATCTGTACTTTCTGCTTCAACCACAAAGCTGATGATTTCTCTGACATTATTTTCTGATACAATGTGAAACATCTTGGCTTATGCAAGGGCAAGAAATAATTCTTCACTAACAAGGAAAGTACCTTCCCCTCCAGAACATCTCTTCAAAATGGGGTGGTAGAGCATGTTTTCCTTTGATTTGCTTTGATTTAAGAGGTAAAAAACCCCAAAAAACTTAAATAATATTGAGTTACACTTTCCCTTTGTGGGAAATAGTTCAGGATCTACCAAAATTCTAAACATTTGGGTTTTTTTAGAAAAATAACAGTAATTATTCTTCTTCCAAAATCTGCCATTAATTAATTGATCAGCTCATACATTTAAGAAATTGTCTCGTCTCCCTGACAAGAGACCACAATATTATACCTTGCCAGGTGCTCTCATCCCAAATGTGTCAGAAGAAATACAATTCCACAGAAACAAGAGATAGTATTTATAGAGGCTATGTGAGAGCTTTGTTAATAATAAGTTCTAAGTTAGGCAAGGCTTTTGGGCAGATACTATTTAGCCATGTATTTAGTTGCTGTTCTGAATCTGGGCTTCTATTTGGCAGCTGAAATATTGTCATCATTTTTAGAGCTCAGTATAAAGCTCTTGTATATATAATAAAAACACACTCAGAATCTTTACTGTGGCTGCTGGATACTACTGCCACACACACATTCAGTAGTAAGAACAGATAATAATGCATCAAGAGAGCATCCAGCAAAAAAGGCCCATTAGAGTGCTAATTAAAATTAGACATGAAAATAAAATACAGCAGCTTTATCCATTATGTCCATTTGGGAATCTCAGCTCCTTTACCCTAAACCATAAAATATTATCCATTTCAGCAGACTGAAAAACAGAACAAAAGGAAGATCATCAGGTTATCTGAACTTACAAAGATGGTGTTTAAGGAGCTCTCTCATTTCCCAGCTATCCTCATCTGGATATTATTTCCAGTGTAGAACTAAAGCCAGCTCCACAGAAGGAGGCTGTACATGGTGAAAATAAATTTCCGTCTCTTCCACTTAACCATCTAACCTGCAATGTGGAGTTGAGTTCTGCTGTGATCAGGACATTCATGGCCACAAACTTCCCATCTAAACTTGGTCTAGGTCTTGAGCTGGTCTTTTAATAAAACCCCATCAGTGAGAACACTTTGTCTGGGGGGAAAGACCTGAGTTAGGGTCTCACGTCTGGCTGAGTGGGGTGAAACTCGTGCCTCCTCTTTCTGAAGAGAAATGACCTAACCACATGCTGCTCATCTGTGCTGTTTAGGGAGTCTTACTCTGGATGTCTCTCACTCAAGCTGTCCTATCCTGAAGTTTCGAGCCGATTAGACAGGAAACCAGATGGTGCCTGATTTTCAGCCCTGTGGTGAGGACATGCCCTGGACAAGGGGCATCCTGCAGTCTGCTTTTCTTTCTCTGTAACCATTCTGCTTCAAAGAGTCACTACAGAGAAGATGGACCCTATCCCACCATGGATAGCATTCCCCACCAGACTGATGTCACTTGGGAAGCCCAGGTGGATGTAGTGACACCCTGCATCTTCCCCCTTTGCTGAGGTGGCCTCAGCAGCAGCCTCACGTGCCCACAGAGCAATCAGGATTTGGGCTCAGGGAGTGCTTTTGTGATTGCAATAAAGGCAGTCTAATTTTAAAACTGTATGCAGCTCTATCGGTTTCATTTTATTTACACTTTGTTCTCATTATCTGGGAAAGTTACTGTACAGTCAAAGCCAAAAAAATAAACCAAGGAAGATAAGAGGCTGAATGAACATTATGATCATTCATGTGCTCCTTTCATGGCAAGGCACATGTGAAGTAGGTGAGAGGACAAACGATAAGCACAGTGAAAGCTGCAGTGGCAGCCTTGTTTTAATCTTTTGTAGGTTGCAATCTGTGCCATACAGTGTTTTTGTTTGAAATGGTATTTGTGTAGGAATCAATGTTTAATGATTAGAAATGTGCATTTGTAATTATTATGACAAATTGTAATTTATATATTTACCAGAAGATGAGAAGAGCTGTTTAAAGAATCATAAATTATATTAAATTCCGGAGTATTCTTTATGTATATGCACAGTTCCAAGGGCCATCAATAGAAACAGCTGGTTTTCATAGAGGCTGTGTGTGTATGTGTTTGTATTAGCAGCGTGATTAATTCCATAATGTGTCCAAAATGTTTGTAACTTAGCATGGTAAAAATAGATATATTCTCTTTCTTGTGGAATTCCTCTTATCCTTGGTGGTCACCTGGAAGACAATGAGGACACAAACCATAATTACATTAGTCCACCCAAGGGGAGCATACACCTTCAGCAAGTAGTTCCTAGCCTTCCTTCTGAGTTATTTCAAGAGGAGAGTTTTGTATGCTGAGAACTGGTGTGACTAAATGCTGATTTTTTTCATAGTCCCTGGGGGCTAAATTTATCTCTCATTGAAGTCAATGGGAATCTTTCCATTGACGTAAATAACAGTTGGATCAGGTCTTAGTACTTCCATCAATGATCACTTTTTTACCCGTTAAGACATTGATGAAGTTCAGAATGAGCCTGTACCTGATCTCAAACAAACCCTGGGATGCTTTTACAAGGTGGAAAGAGTGGGGAGAGGGAGATGAAGGGCAGGATCTGTGAACACATAACTTTTCTTGCCATTAAATGGATGGGACTATAAAGGCACCATAAAGGAGATATAACTTACACTTCCCTGAGGACAGTTAATATACCTGACCTATATTTTGCTTATTCAGTGAAAACAGTGAGTTTGCTTTTTTTAGTCTGGTTTAAGATGCAATTCTTCTATATGTAGGATCTATTTTTCTTGTTGTTTATTACCTGGATGTATTCAAAGAGATAAGAAATTTTAATTGCAGGCTATTGTGCTTGGCCAGTTTCTAGGCTGATGAACAAAGTCCACCTGATAAAAAAATACCTTGAAAGGCTTCAGCAAAAGGGAACTAAAGATACACTTCACTGGGCCAGTGTCAAGGCTGTCTCTCAGCTAGAGAGAAGGGATGTTTGTATAACTTGCACTTCCACCCCACACTTCTGAAGCACTGTCTATAATAATAATCAACAACCTTCTGGAACTTTAATTTTGTAAATTTGCACTAAAAATTCATGGTAATCTTGTGCACCAGAATCTGGTCCTGAAATGTACTTGTTGCACCCAGTGGTAATTTTGCTATCAGTGCCTCCATCTCATTAAGGGAGAAACAAAAAGGAAAATGACAGAATGCAAAAGAAAATTTGAAAATAACTCATTTAAGTTTAGGAAGCTTCCAAGCAGAATCAGAAGGATGAATGGGAGAAAAATTGCTGGGAAAAAAGGAACAGAAAGGGGGATGGTGAAATCCAGGGATACAGGGAGGGAAAACAGAGAAGTGAGTAGAGTAGAAACAGGGAAGTGGCAAAAGAAAAGGAGAAGCTGCTGTTTTAAAGAAATTGGACAGGTGACTTACAGAAACAAAGCAAAAGAGAGTAGGGGATGGGATTTTAGAAGGTGAGAATAAATGAAGGGTAAATGGATTTAGAGGCAGTATGGTAGCAAAATGCAGTAAGGAAAGAAAGGGAAGCTGAAGAGAGAAAAACAAGGAGCAAATTAATTTTATCTTCAGTGTTAAGGAATAAAAGAAGTTAAAGCAGAGCACTTATTTCCCTCCACAAAACATAAACTCATCTGCTTGTGTGATATTAAATGTGAGACAGTAGCAGAGCTTGCCATACAGTCTCTGTGAGAGTCTGTCCTCTAACCCTGTGAGGTTTAACTCCCATTTTTAGACCTTTTAGCTTCAAGAGATCCAACCCTTCCAGAATGAATTTTGTCCTTGCTACTGTAGGTTTGGAGGTTTTTTGTTCACTTTTTGGAGAAATCCTTGCAAGTAGAGCACAGATGCTCAAAGAGTCCCCAGACAGCAGCTGAAAAATTCTGGGCTGGGTGGAAGTGCCTGATGCCACTTCTGATTGCTCCCACAGTTCAACCAGTAGCAACCTACATGCTGAAAAAACTTGTCCCAAGTTTCAGCTTTGGTGTTAGTTTAGTCAAATGGGAAAATTATCTCAAATTTAGTGCGTGTTTTGGTGAACAGGGGAGTCTTACCACATAGACTCAGACCTGAATGTGCCACATAGCAAAAATTATGATGAAGGTTATTTCCCATTGCAGAAGTAGAGAATAATTTTTCAGGCAGAGTCAGAAAACCTGATTCTATGCTGATTTTACCACATGATAACTCTGAATTATGGAAACTTCTTTCTCTTATATGTGCTGTGCAGGAAAAATTTGTTTTGTCAGGGTTGCAGTAATTTCAAAACTTAATACAATTAAAACCACAAAACACACAGAGAGGCAGGTTTTACTCATGATACTCATGATACTCATGTTATCACTACACATTTGATTTATTTACATCTCATTATATTCTCATCAGACCGAATACGTTTAGCGGAACTGCATGACCATAAACCAACATGGGATCTGGATGGGACATGGGAGATTTTAATTGTGTTGCTCTGACCGACGTCCTGCAGTGGCATAAATGTTAAGACAGGAGAAAATTTCTGCTGTGAGATTCTGAGTCTGTTCCCCTGTATGATGGTGTCTCTTTTCAGTAATAAGACAGGCATATTTTAGTTTTAATCAAACATCCACAGTGTGTAAAGTAGTGTCAAGGGGTATGGAGGCAGAACTTGGTCAGAAAGAGGTAAAGGAAAGAATTATTTTCTCTGCACTGGAGACTCCTAGAGGACTGCAAGTACCACACTGTGGGGTGATATTCAGCTTGATTTCTCTGCAGAGGGAAAAGAACCCAGTACACGTCAGTGTGGGTGATGAGCTGCAGTACCTGGCTTAAGGGAAAGCAGAAATTAAGAGCATGGATGTTACTTCTGTTAAAGAAAATGCTGTTTCAGGGGAACTGTTCCCTGCAGTTTGTGATGAAAGAGAGAAATGGATTGGAAAGGGACCGATAAATGTTCAGGGGGAGGCAAATGAAAGATATTTTATGAGATGGAAAATTAAACTGGCAAGAACATCAGAGCATCTGGTGGCTGTACTGGGTTTTACTTTAACTTCCTGCTAGTCTTTATTATTAATTCTTTTTTTTTTTTTTAACTGAAGTGTGATCCTGTGTCTTTACTGACATTAATTTAGGTTTGGTTTCAAAAGGGATCAGGATAAAACCTATATGACACAGTGGAGCTGGGTTTGTTTTTTCATGGTGGTTTCATTTTCTTTTTTCACTGAAGAATTTCAAGCCAGGACATGTTTCAGTGGCCTAATCTCAAGCATGCACAGGAACAGTTTCTCTGTTTGCTTTGCAGGGAGGAGCTGGCTCACTTCAGGAGAAGTTCAAGAATGAACACAAGTAGTTTGCTGTCAGTTTTTAATGCTGGCTGCAGCTCATGGGCAATAATGGGACCAGCATTTTATAGCAAACACACAGGTGTCAGTGACCATCAACAACTGGATAAGAGCACTTGGATTTCCAAGGTACTTCTACCCACATGGAAGAAGGGAACTGCTTTTTTTTCCATTATTCTGCAACACTGCTCTGCTTAGCTGAAAATACTCTAAATACATTCCCACTTCTGATACAGCTACCTAAATAAGGACAGACAGTTGCTAAATTTCTGTCATAATTATACCAGGCACCTGTTATTGGCCACTAAAACTGATGTTGCTAACACACTTCCACGGTAACTTCATGCTTAAAATTTTCCAACCAACTATCTTTTGGGAAGAAATTTTCCACATTTGGCTTCTGCTTGAGAGGAAATTTTTTTTTCTTCTAGGCTTGAGAAAAGTGATGCCAGCTGTCCTTGCGCACAGCATGAATTAGAAAATTATGCCTCTGAAGTAAAAAGAACTTCTTATGCTGCACCAAGGTGAAATAAAAAGCTTGCTCTGGATGCTTCTGAAGAGCAAAGTTCTTGCCAGGCATTATACTTGACATTGATTTATCTAGATTAATAAAAATACAGCAATAAATACGTTTTGATAGAGCTAAGAATGATTTATCTGTAGAAGAGTGAAAAAGAAAAGCTTGCAGCTCACAGGAGCTGTAAATGGAGGGCTGCCAGGTAGGTCAGAGGAGTTCACTGCTGCCCTCACAAAGTGCACTTCATTGTTTTCACAAAACAGGGTGCGACTGCACCTTCCACAGGAGGGAAGCCAACGTCACTACTCCAGACTCCTTCCCTTCCCTTCCCCGCCAGATTAGTATTTTTCTTTCAAGAGCAGGCAACTAAATGCAAAATAGGAGTGTTAATTTTGCAGAGTTACTGGGATATTAAAAAAACGAAGTTTACTACTCCTGTCTGTGTGGCCTATATATATATATATATGTATATACACACACACACACACACACACACACACACACATACACCCAGGCAACCACATGCACACAAAAGGGAGATACACAGGGACTTTCAAACTACTGTTAGAAATCTATATCCTTGACAAAATGCTCCAAGTAATTAAAATATCCCAGAATATACCACTCGAGACTTATTACCAATTATCAAAACTGACCTACTGAACATTATAAAATTGATCAACCATTTGGAGCACTTGATTGGGATATACATTTTATATATGAACATATGTATTTTATGTTGGTTTAGTTACAATGTCTTCAGGCATGAAATGTCCTGGTCTTTCCATGCCACGTACAGAGACTTGAAGATTGTCTTTAAAAAAAGTTTGCATGTGCTATATACGAAATATTATTGTACTGGATAATCCCCTGCATCTGTCTTTGTAAGTTTTCTGTGTCTCCCCTGGGTAACTGTTTTTTGGTTTGTTTTGGGGTTTTTTAAACATCTTATTTTCTAGCACTTTGAGGGCTGTTAGAAGGTAATTTCTGTCTGTTAACAAACCAGGGGAAAAAAGAGAACTAAACAAAAGCCCCTTCACCACAGCCACAACCGTTTTTCCCTCTCTGCTATAGGAACTCCCTGTTTTTTTATGAAATCATTAGGAAATAGGGTGCTGCTGTGTTTTAAGAAAAGTTTAAAAAGAAACCCCAACAAAACAAACAAAAACCCCAAACCGTTTTATTTTTAGCTTTCTATAATTTCATTAAACGGGTCTTTCCTTCTCAGAGTAAAAACCGAAGCCTTCTTCTTCATGTGAAACGAACTTTTAGCTGTCATATAAAGTAGCGGGGGGGGGGGAGGGGGGAAGGTTGTAGGAACGGGGAT
>VYZT01054869.1:16273-56804 GCA_013400735.1 Pomatostomus ruficeps
GCACGGCCCCGGCACCGGCACCCCGGGAGCGGCGGGATGCCCGAGCGCCCGGCGCTGGAGGCAGCCGGCGGCGGCACTGCGGGGACAGGGACGGGGAAGCTGGAGCGGGATAGCCCAGGCGGTGACAAACCCGCGCTGCCGCGCACGGAGTTATCTCTGTTATTCCCGTAAACCGAGGGGGAACTTCTAGCGGCAGCCAGGGATATTCACTTTCCTTTCTGTCTCGGTGTCTTCACGTGAAGTAGATCAGTTGCTAAACGGTTGCCTAGGCAAATCAGGCGTGACACAACAGCCAACTTGTTTCAGAGAACGAGTTTCCTGTTGGAAATCAATTTTCCTCCTAGTAACAGCATTTGAGAAGCTGGAGGGCAGCAGAAAATGGTTCGGGAGCGATGTGGGATGTCAGAAAGCTTAAGGTCAACTAGCGTGCACAGAGGTTGTGAACTGTAATTGCTCTTAATGCTGTTTAAGATTAACCTCAGTGGTTATCGGGGTTTATTGCATCAGCACCAGAGGAAAAGGAATTCGTATGAAGAAATAAAACCAAGAAGCACAGTCAGCCGTCTGCTGTTAAGCAAGAAAACTGAAAGTAGTCACTTTCAATATTAATATTAAACAAGAATATCATTAAATAATGGAAGTGCACAGCTAGGAAGCATGTCCCGATTTTAAAATCTTGGCAGATGAGATGTAAAAGCTCACTGTAAATGAAAAGAATCATCCGCAAAACAACAAACAAAAAGCAGGAGGAGAACAAATGAATAGCCTTGTTTGAACCTACCTGAATTGAGAGGGTACCATGAATAGTAAAACTGTTCTTTTTGGAGAATTCCGAAAGTAAGGCTAAGGTAATGAAGCATTAACTCAGCCCGGGAACAAGCTGTGCTGGTAACAGTGCAGGGCTGTGGAGTGTTCAGCACCTCCAGTGGCAGTAACTCCAGAACAGATCCACGTGCATGGTCTAACGAAGTAAACACAGATTGTATCAGAACGGCCACGATGGAATCACGCTTTAAGGCTTGATACTCTTATTCCTGCTGTTTCCCCAGCCCTTACAAACCAATAGGAAATGAAATAGTGCTCTGAACAGCTTATAGACAGGAGGGCAATTTGTACAAAAATTGGGACAAGGAAGGGCAACTTGTTACATTTTTTTAAAATAGTAAAATCTAATTTTCCTATTTGTAAAACATCTCTAAAAAACAGATTTGTTCCTCAGAAACTGGAAAACATCTACCTTGTTGTTCTGAAAAGGGAACCTATTCAGCTTACTGAGGAGCTTTGGCATAAGGCTGGTTATTTCTGTCATTTGTATCGTGATGGCTCCTAACAATCCCAGAGACAGACTGGAAGCTGCCCTATCAGGCACTGATCAGAAGCCCTGCCCAAGGAAAGAGCCCCAGGAAAGCAAACCAGTGGCAAATAGCTCTGCAAAATGGGACTCAGCTCCCAACAGAAATCCCTACAGAAGCCCCCTGGTAGGCTTTCCCTCCCCAAAGTGTGTGAGCTTTCAGGATAGTTGGGAGGGCAGTGAGCTGTCCAGGCAGGAGAGCAGTAAGCTTCTACGGTCAAGGACACTTTCTCCTGCTCTGGACACCTGACCACTCCTCTTTTTTGCACTAGTGTCAGGTGGGTGAGAGGACCTGAAGCCATTATAGTAGGGTTTTGTTGGTGCTTGTGGTACACTTAGCACTAACTACAAATCCACAATTAACACAATTTCTCAGGCACATTCTTGGTTTCCTCTGGTGCCACTGGTGACCTTAATTAAATGTTCACCTAAGCTGAAAAATAATTGAATAAATCACCAGAGCTCGAAAATTATTAGCCCAACTAATTATTTTGGAGGCTGGAAAAACAGTTTTACTGTTACTTTAAGATTCCTGATTGGATTGAATAATGCAGAATTACTTTTGTTGAATGAAGCCATCACGAGCATTCAAGGAGACTGAGTCAGTGAAAACAACTGAAATTTCTGCTTGTAGTGAGGGGTTCAGTGTCAGCTGGAATTAGCCTGTTTAAATTAGTTGAATGGTTGAATGTTGGTAAATGGTAATACTGGGAGGACTTCAGCTGGAAATTAATAGGGCCACTTCTGACTTGCTGGAAAAGAGTAACTGCTAGCTTTCTGAGATTATAGGATTAAACTGTATCAGTACTTTAAATGTGACTCATGAGCAGGGGCTTTCTGAAGAGAATTACATAAATTTCCCAAGGTCTTTCTGAATAACAAATTGTTCCAAATAATTTCCCCATCTTGAATAACTAGGGGGGAAATCCTGGCCCCATTGAGGTCAACAGAAAAAGTCCTTTTGATTTCACTGGGGTCAGGATTTCACCCCGAGACTCTGGGAAATGTTCAGCTCTTCTGTGGTTACTGGGTGAGGAAGAACTGAGGAAGAGTCTGCAGCTGGACATGGCATTTTCCAGCAACAGGCAATTCACTCTCCTCCGATTTTTATGTTTACCTCACTTAGCGATGAACCAGGTTCTATTCTCATTTGCACCAGTGTGGATTTACAGTGTATTTTTAGATATCTCTGAGCAAATTCTATCTTCTTGGCAAGGCACATGACCCCAAACATTTCTTGCTGGGTTCCAGAAGTAACGTACAGGGAACCGTGCAGTTCTGGATTGACCATGTGGAAATTTAGCTTACCCACACTGCTACCCCAAGGCAACTGTTTGCTTACCTGCACTAAGTTAATTACAATTGACTTTTCTGTCATTATTGTAGTTCTAATACACATACTGGAATTATCCATACAGCTCTTAAAAACTAACAAACAAAAAACAACAAAAAAATCTACACACCAAAGAAAGGTAGAAAACTAATAATCTAATTTAACACAAATCGCTTTATGAACAAGGGAAGTGTTACAATCTGTTTTCCTGTGAATTTGCACCTTTTGTCCCTTGAACCACACATAAAAGGTGCTCCATTTTCTTCCAGAAAGTTTTCTTCCCTCTTATCTCACCTCTGCTGGGTGAGAGATGGACTGTGACTGGCAGGGGTGTGCGCATCAGCTAGCCCACTGTGTTTGGATGACTGACTGCTGAGTTTTGCCTCTTTCTCGCTCAGTGGGGCCACCAGTTTTCACAAAGCACATAGGGGCCTCTTTCCCTTCCAAACTGGCTAAAAAACTTAACAATAATGACTAAAAAGAGAAAAGTAGAGACCACTGTTGGATAGATTTGTTTTCTTCAGAAATCTGCTAGAAATGAGGTTTCTCCATGGGTTTACATTTGCATAATTCCCTTAAAGTCTCTTCAGTCACACTGTTTTATGTCAGCTGAAGATCCAGCCATAAATATTTAAGAATTTCAAGCCTCTAGTAGAGGGCACGTAAGGACAGTTTCGAATTTTACAAGAGCAAAGGAATGAAACAAACGGCTTCACATTTTTCATGAGTCAATCACTCCAACTCAGCCTGTGCTGTGGAGCCCCAGAGCATGTATAGACTTTTGCCTTTGTGCCTGCTCTTATCATTAACTATTTTTCAGGAGTTTATAGCCAGATCTATAACTAAGTGTAAAATTGCATATGATAATTTTGTGACAGATCCTGTTGTGGTTAGCAAGTTTCAGCTTCTAGTAGAACTCATTGAGCTAAGTGTAGCTGAGATCAAGGTATGCGCTGTCCATTTGAAGCTTGAATTTGTGGTGGTATAGCTCTGAAGATGAAGATACACTTACACTCCTTCTATGCTTTAAATAATAATACTACTTATTTGTTTTCTGATTTTGGTTCTTATTTTCTTTCTCTTCCTATTCACTTGATTCTCATTTGCCACACACTACCAGTTTAAAACTAAACAGTGTACATAATTGCACAAATTTTTTTAACATTAAGTTTCAGAAAGACCTAGAAATCTTGCTATGTGCTGATACTATTCTTACTTTCAGATACTAACTTTGAATTAACATAAAGTTGAGTGTTTTTTGAGTGTCCAAATCCTTAACTGCTTGTCTCTGTTGAGAGATACGGATAGACTAGGAATGGGGACTGAAGCAATGTAAGATCTACAGTATCATTCACAGTATGAAATATACCTCTAAGAGGTATTATTTGCCTTTCTAAAGTTGCCGAAAGACTATTATTATTATCTCTTTTTATCTTTCAGCAAAATGATGGTCCAACACTCAGGCCAGGTATCTGCATTAGAAGTCAGCGCCTCCGCAATTGTTCCCACTTTGTCCCCTGCAGGGTCACTGGGGTTTGATGATTTCACAAATTTAACTCCCCTGGTGAAGGAGGAACTGAGGTTTGCCATTCAGAACAAGCGTCAGTTCCACAGGATGTCTTCCACATTGGACACAGTGACAGTTTCTGAAAGGCCGGTTGAAACATCAGTGATGAAAACAGAGGTAGGGCTCTTTGGACAGAATTTTGGTGTGAATGATTAATTCTCTAACAAAGTTTTGCCAAAAGTCCAGTAATTGTATCAACTATAGACAACCCTTGTGCCATACTTGTTTCCTTTAAGCCAGCTGCTTGGCTCTCTGTTGAGTTCTTCAGGGACACCGTCTGGTATTTCTCATAGTTGGAAATTTTATTTTCAATTATGGACTACAGACAATGTTTTACAGTGGTTAGAGCAAGTGCTAATCTGTTTTCCCTGCCTAGTGCTGGCTGAGCTTGGAATAAGTCACTGCTGAAGTTCTGTTTCCCTGAGGACAGTCCAGCAGAACCCGTGGGGGTTAGACTGAGGCATGGACCTTCTATGCCCACTCTATGTTTTTGCTTAAAGATGATACTATCCATGAAACACATTACTCTTTGAAAGTGGAGAAACCGCTTCAGTTAAGGGAAGAGTTACACTTTGGTCTGATCTTCCACAGGAAACAGAAGGAAGTGTGTTAATACTCCCTTTTTGGTGCTGCCTTTAATTCACTCACTCTTGCTGCCTCACTCACAACACATCCTCCACTCTGCTCCCTGTGCTCCCTCCTCCATTTCCTCCCTGGGAAATGAGGGAGAGATGGAACTGTGGGAGTCAGTCTGGGGAGACATTCAACAAGTTTTTTGAGTACCACCGATTTAAAATGAGCCATCATTTAGATTACATACAACCCAACTCCAGTCAGGTTTTTATGGACAATTCTAATGAAGTCACTACCATTCTACTGTATGGCAAACCAGATCAGAATCACATTTTTATGTAACTCATGATGTGAGCACTGACAGCACTATCCATGTTGATTTTAAAAATCCAGAAGTTATCAAAATACAAGTCTCGTATTTGCAACGTCTTATGGATTGTGTGTATCTGTTTTTGTGGGACAGTTTTCTCCTGAAGAGGATGAAAGAAAAAAGAGAAGAAGGGAAAGGAATAAAATTGCTGCAGCAAAGTGCCGAAACAAAAAGAAGGAAAAAACAGAATGTTTGCAAAAAGTAAGTGACTGGCTAGAATTCTTAATCTGTCATCCTGCCAGGATCCAAACAGATAGCATAGGGTACTGTCATAGTAGGAAATACAGAAAGATGTCACCCAAAACTCTACGAGCCCTTCAAAACATTAGTCATAAAAAATAAACATGCCATTCAGTAAATCCTGGTTGAAAGTGGAATAAAGTGAAAGCAAGGTAGAAGTAAAAAAGAGATTACTGTTTCAGTGACCAATCTGGTCTATGTGGGTTAATTTCAATGTGTACACTGAACACAGAAAGAAGTAAAATCATGTTTCATTAAATATTCACTGTGGAGAGCCTGCAAACACCTACAAGCAATTTCTGACTTCTTTGTGAACAGAGTGGTCTGGTAGCTTGAATTCTGTGTCCTAGAACCCCAGTCACGTCTTTACCTCCTGTGCTGTGATATAAAACTGTATTTCAGCAGCACCAGGCCTGTATCTAGGTATACAGGCCTGAATATTCCCTACATCTAGGGGCAGGGAAAAAAGCTATGTTTGTACTTCGTTTATAGATATGTGACCTGATGTTCTAGGGAGTTAAGAAGCAGCGTAGATAATTTTGAGTCAATTTTTGACCCAAAAAGCTCTGAATAATTTTGCAGAAGATAGAAATAATGCTTTGGGTATCTGTCACTGTAAATGAATACAAGTCTGAATTTGGCTTTTCAACTTCCATGACGTTCTCTAGAGGCCAAAGGAGGTAACACTCAGTCTGGTTTTCAGACTAATACTGACTGGGGAAAGTATCATTTCATCACTACAGCACACTAAGTACCTGTGATTCCTTTCTCTGCCAGCTATATGCTTTCCCACCAATAAAAGACCACAACTGTTAGATAAACACTGCAACTATTTGAATTTCTCGGTGTAAAATTTGTGTCTGTCCTTTGTGGTAGGAATCAGAGAAACTGGAAACAATCAATGCAGAACTGAAAGCCCAGATCGAGGAGCTGAAGAATGAGAAGCAGCATTTGATATACATGCTAAATCTGCACAGGCCCACTTGTATAGTCCGTGCGCAGAACGGAAGGACACCTGAAGATGAAAGAAATCTTTTTATTCAACAGATCAAAGAAGGCACATTACAAGGTTAAGTGATATGGCAAACATGGAAATATTTATAATGTTTTTAACAGCTACCAGGATCCATGGGGGAGTCTGACATAATGTGTAGGATTCTATTAGTCAAGAGCCTTTAGGAAAGGCAGATTGCTTTCATAAGCGGAAAGAATCGTTTGGGCTTGACAGCGATTCTTGCCCTTGGAAGACCTGGTCTCAATCCAATCGAAGAGCCTTCTGCCTCAAATATAGGGTTTGCACCTGTCATACTTGCCGTTCCTAGGAGCTACAGACAACAGCTTCCAGAATTTTAGCTCTCTGCTAGTATACAGTATCTGCACTCATGAGGTTTGTGCTAGAACACTATGACTTCCAGTGATGCACGTGGTACAGACAGCTGTGCTGGATGGACACTTCCTTGTTGCTGGTAGGGAAAGAAGACTGGGTATTTTTGAATTTCCAGGAGTATGGTTTCTGGCAGAATGTACTGATGTGTAATGTTGCATTCTCACCTAACACACACACACACAAAAAACCCCTGTAGTTCCAACTAAGCTTTGTCATTTTTTTCACAACACTCGTGGGTTTTTTCTGTGACTCATCTCAGTGACTGAATTTGAAGAGTCTAGTAAGCGTGACAAAGAAATGTTTCTTGCAAGACATCTATGTAGCCTAGCTTGTATTTTATGAGCTGTCACCCCAGATACTACCCCTTGGGGACTACAATTTTTCCTGGAATTGCTGAAGAGCAGCTTGTAACACCACTTAGTGACTTGGTGAATTGGACTCACTGGAAAGAGGAAACGAACTGTGCAGGGCATATTAATAGAGATTTTGCTGAAGTACAGAACTGCAGGAGTGAATCCCAGACTCCTGAACCTTGAAAAGAATAAGTATTTTTTTAATTCATCCAGGATCTAATCCTACAAGCCTTAATCCCTGCTATTATCCCTCAGTCGCAGAAGAGGTTCCATAGATTTCAGTGGGTCTGCTCATGCCCATAGCTCTTACAGGCATAAGAGCTTGACAAAGCTTTTTCCATCCTGGTCAGGATTACTTCCTTTTGCCAGGTGATTCAGAGGGAAAAATTTTGATTGCAGCTACTTTTGTTTTACATTTGTGTGGCAATGGCAGTCGATCAAAAGTGTTACTTAGAATCTAAAGGAAGCAAGAGTTTTGATGTAGTGAATAATTGTTTTATTTTTTATTAAATACTAACCTTGGATGTTTTTGAACTGGTAGAAGAGCTGCTGGATAAAACAGTTGGAGCTATGAGTGTTTAAATTCTGATGTTTCTGTGAAATTCTCAGATTGTTTATTTCTATAAAATATACCCTTACAATTTTTTGTAAAAGAAAGTATTATCCTTATTTATCACTAATATCATAATGAGTAGCGTTAATAAATACTGTAGCAAGATAAAACTGAAAACACAAGTGTTGCGCTGTCTTTTTACTTTTATCTCTTGGTGTTTAATATTATATATTCCTAAACTTCACCAGTTGTATTTGAGACACCACTATTGAAAACACTTCTTCTTCATCTTTTTTGAGGATGAGGCACTGAGTATCTGGAATGATTGGGTGCAGATATTGTACCTTCCAAAATTCTGTATCTCCATCAGTGGTGTCTGACTGTGCAATGTCACAATTTAAACAAAGCAGAATACAAGTGGAGCTTACAGTGCATAATATTTTACATCAGTTCTGCAGTGTTGAAATTGTGTGTTTGTTCTAAAGGCTAAACTTGAAGATACCTCAGCCATGAGCTTCTTACCCAGCAAGTCTCGCCTGAGTTCATCACATACTGTACCTGGTCCTTATATGATTGTTATATTCTGCAACAGAACTACTTAGTACCTATTCCTAAGATCTGGATATATTGTAATGTCCTATATCACATGTTAAAGGTACGTACTTCATGTATCTGAAAAGTGAACGTATTACAAAGATGACATTCTAGGTCCAATTCTATCTTAAGAATCAATGATCCTTCTGTATATTGGAAGGATGTTCCATTTACTTCAGTGAGAGTTTTGTTCATGTCCTGCAAACGGAGTCTGGAACCTCTGTGGCAACTTCTCTGGCTTATAGGGCAAGTTCTACATGCAATTGGACCAGCTGTTTATCAGACAACAGATATACATGAAGTGTGTTACAATAAACTTGTCAAACAATGTTCATTATTTGACTCGTGTAATGTGGAAATACAAAACCAAGGCATCATCCCAGTATTGTACAACTTGGCTTTGTTTTTGCCTCTCAAATACCAGCAGACAAGGCTGTTTGTCTCATAATTGGTTATAAAGTGTTCCCACAGAGACTGTAATGACAGAATTCACGTGCCTCCCTTAAGAAATTTGTATGGTTGCTTTTAACCCTATCACCAGTGATGCAGGCGTCATGATTTTGTTGCTTGCTCTTATTTACTCAGCATGCCAAATGTTAATATGGTACCACTGCTATTGTCAGAAGAGAATCTATTTTTATTTCCTTACATGTGCAGTCACGGCTGCTCTGTATTACTTTTGTATGTGTATGTGTGTGTGTGTGTGTGCCTTTTTGTGCACGCTGCTCTGGAAATGATGGTACTGAGGGTCACCTGACTGTGCCCAGGAAAAGAGTGTTTAAACAGCTAGACAGGAATGATATGTTACATGAGTTTTCTCAAAGTATACTTTATTCAGGAGAACCCTTAAAATGCATTAAAAAGCAGTTTGTTTTCTATTCTTAAGTTTGTTTTGATACTTTAATAAAAAAGAATGAATATATATTTATTCATGTGTCATTTAATTCATTCTAAGTTTCAAGGTCCAAGAGCAACTTCGTTTACTTAACACTGAGATATTAAAAAGCAAATACACTTTACAGGTTTGCAACATAAGTGTCTTATAAAGTGAAACTGGTACTCTTCACTGCTTGCCGAGGTATAAACAAAATTTTGTTATTGCAAGGTTGATTGTGAATGCCAGGCTAACTTCCTATTTATGGCCCAGAGCTTAGATTAAATAGAACTCCTAAACCTTTCCTAACCTTGCAACCAACCAGCTGATAGCTATGTCAACTTTCTGATTCCCTGATGAGTTTAATGCTTTTGCTACTGTGGAGCTTTATTTCTAGACTGCTTTCTATAATTACATGGAAGATACTAAAGAAGTGTGGCATGATTAGGGCTTTGTTTTTCTCTCTGTGCCTGTGTATTGGTGTGTCTGGGGAGAAACATGAGGAAAAGTGAACAAAATGTTCCCTCCTGCTTTTCCAAAACTAAGTATCTACACACCCAGACAGAAGTCCCTGTGTTTTGACAGCCGGTGATGTGGACAAAAACTTTTGGCTTCAATCCATTGCAAGCAGTCATAACTTGTAACACAGAGGCCAGATAGAAGGCCAGGAGCTCCAGGGATCAGGAAATCCATTACTCTGTTGCAAAATCCAGTTAAAAATACCATCTGGAAGGGACATCTAGGTTACTATGAACTTGGCAATGTTGAACACTTACTTTCCTTATTGGTCTGTCCATTTACAGTTGTGCAGTCCCCATAAGCATATTCACCCTTTCATGCATTCTCCTATAGCTGCTATCAAACCTTGCTTTTGAATACCCAGTTCAATACTAAACTGGCAAACGTAAAATCCTCTGCCTGACCTGGTTCAGAAAACCTTATCAACAAAATCAGGGCTATGAATTCCTGAACTGGTATTTTATAATACTCTTTTAAAATGGTATGAGTTGAAATCATGAAACCACCATTGGTCTCTGACATTCTCCTAATAGCATAGTTGGTATTCCTTGAGAAATTTTATGCCATACTTTCTCCTCAGGTCTTGTTCTAGATCCTTAATCTCTGTTTACAGGCCCATGTAGACCTTACAGCATGCTGGGCTTTACACTGTACTTTGACAAGGAGCATCTTCTATTTCTTTTCTAGCTCTTTCCCTGATGAATAAATAGCAATATCGAAGGTACATAGGGACAATGATTTATACAAGGCTGGAAATGTTTAATGAAACTGAATGGCAACAACTTTAAATTTACAATAACTTTTCTACCTGGGCCCATTAAGACTTGAAGTTATTGATTAAAGGGATGGTTTTGCTAAAGAAACGGGATGATTTATGAGTAACAAAACCAAAAGAGTACAGTTGTTTATCAGTAGCAAAAGAGTTTTGAAAACAAGATCTACTTTATCTTAGGAAATTCTCAAATCCAGGATGATGACTGTATCTCACATCCATTGTCCTTGGCGGTTTTGGTTTCCCTGCCTCCTCCCCTCCAGCAGAGTTCTGGTCTAGGTACGTGTTTCACTCACTCTGGCCACTGCCACGTTTCCATGTTTGCCCAGTGCCCCCAGCTGGAGACCCTGAGAATCACCCCGGGATTAAATGTGCACTGACATTAATTAACATAATTACTTTGTAACTTCATTAGTCTTCATTAGTTTGTAATTACACCAATACAATATTTTCATTTCTGTAATAGATGCCATTCCTTTTTAAGTGTAGTTAAGATAATGAGTGACCATATTTTTTAAAAATCCTATTATTTAAAATTAATTTCCTTAATGGACACTGAGTCAGAACCGCTGACTATAGGGATAAAAATAGTTATTTGCTAATTTTCAGTGCTATTAGATCTTCAAAGCCATCACAGTTAAAAAGAGAAGACACTGGAATGTATTCTTAATACAGCATCAGTTCTGACTGCAAATCTTTACTATTGCTGACAGTCATCCATGAATGAAAAAAAGCCCCAACCTAATGATTTTTAGACCCCAGTTTAAGTGCAGTAGAGCTGACACTCAGGAAAAATTATTAGATCTATGAAAGTAATAAATATAAAGTGGGAACAAGCTGAGAGTTAAAGCTGGAATACTTTTCCTCTTTTGAGAATTTAGCATCTTTTTATTTGTAGACTCCACCAAAATAATTGATGCATGACCGTGCCCACTCAGTGGAAATGCCCACGCAGCAAATAGCAGTGTGGACTAGCAATATTTTATATAAGCTAGCTCAGTGCTGGGAACATCCCAGCGATGACAGCAAGAATCCCAGCGCAGGCTGATTGATGCCAGCGGGAGGATGAGCTCTCCGTGCAGCCGGAGCTCGGCTGCCGCCGGCATCTGAGGTGGCTCCTGCAGAGGCGTCTCGGGTCTCGTTCTGTTCCCCAGGTTAGCCCGTCACGTAGCTGCCTGCATTCCAGCGGAACAGCTCCACCAGCTCGCTCCAAGGGCCCACCCAGCCCAGGGTTCTCTCCGCAGCTCTGATCAAAAGCAGCTGTCCGAGGAAGAATAAGAACAGGGCAAGTATGCTTCCCCTGGGTGCTTTCCCGCACCAACTATTTTCAGCTGGTGAGTCACGCAAGCTTTCCATGAATTCTTCAGGCAGTACCCTTCCACATATCTGTCCGTCAAGGGTTTGACTGGTTTCTCATCCACGGTACCAGCATCTGCAGTACCTTTTGGCAGCAAGTTACATGGGGCTATCATCACTTAGAAGAAGGAAGCAGTTCCTTTTTTTTTGTTTGCCCTGTTCCCAGTAACTCTACTTGTCCTAGCCTATACAGTCTTTTTTTTTTTTTTCTTTTTTTTTTCCATTTTGGCAGCTATTTTACATCCTTGATTATTCCTGTTACACAGTTTTTCTGGGAAAATTGTGGCTTTTCCTAAGATAAAGGAAACCCTTTCCCTAACCCTTTCTTCACCCTATAGCATTAAAGAACCATAACTACATGTGGCATTCAAGTTGTTGTCAAGCCATGGGTTGATACAGAAGGATCCTGATGCTCACTGTCCCTTTCCTAAGAACTCCAGAAGTGAGGTTTGCAGTTTTGGTGACTGTCAAGCATTAAGTCTCACACAATGCAACTATTTATCATAAGTCCAAAATCTCCTTCCTGGGCAGCAATGGTAAACTCAAGCCCAACATTTCAGATATGATGCCAGGGTTGATTTTTTCCAAATACACTACCTCGTGTTTATTCACATTGAATTTTATCTGCCATTTTAATTTCCAAAATGTAAAAACAATATCTTCCTGCCAGTCTTCTGAAACTGCCTTTCTCCTGTCTGTCCTGAGTAAAATCGTACCATCATCAACCTTTTTGCTACATTACTCACGCTCTTACCAGATCTTTTATGAAAGTGTTGAGCTGTGCAGATCCCAGTAAATGTTCCTGTGGAACATCACTGGATGATCTGTCTCTGATGGAGGAGTTCATAGCTTAGTTTTGCTCTCTTTTCTACCTTTTAATCAAGTCTTTATGCACACATATGCATTTTTTCTATTCATAACTATTCAGTCTCTTCAAATAATTATTTATTGAGGGAAATCACTGAAATCTCTGTAGAGGTGTCATGAAATACACCTACTGATTCTCCCTGATCCACACATCTGTCAACCCTTTCCAAGAACTCCAGACATGTCTGTAAGCTGGAATTTAATTTTACAAAATGCATTCTGACTCTGTTCAAGTAGACTGTATTTATCTAGGTACCTACTGATTGATAGTCCCTTTATCTTAATTCCCATTAACTTGCCTGTAGTTCCTTGGATTCTCCTGGAACTTTTAATGAAGTTTGGTGACACATTCCCCACACTCCAGTCTTTGCATACCAAGAAACATTAAGCCAGAGTGACAGTGAGAGTTACACATTATTTTTAGTATTTCAGCAACTTTCTCTTTCCATTTAGTTTGAGCCTTTTACTGAAAACTCACTTTCAGTGCTGATTCTTCTCTAAAACTCAATCCATAGTCACTTTAGTTTCAGACAGAGCCTCTGCTTGTTTGCTTCCCTTTGCCCTGTTCTGGAGAGTGTTCTTACTGGAGAATGAGCTCTGTTTCTTCAGCTTCTCAGCCCTCCGAGTGTTCCCTTTGTACCCGGATTATCAGCTCTCACTAGACTTTCTAACAGGTTAATTATTAGTAATACACCTGAAGGGTGATTTAGTATTCTTTTCAGTTCCTTTAGCTACTCTATTTCCCCAGCTTCCCTCTGACAGGCTTCTGCCCTAAGTGCTATCTCCTGAATGTCCCCTGCAATGGGGGACATCATCATCCTCAATCACATTTGGAGCTTTTAGAGTCTATTAGCTACTCCAAGATTTTCTGTGGCATTAAAGAGTCAGATTATCAGATTTTAATTACCGTATTTTAATTCCTGCCATGCTGTGTGACTTAAATACACAAACTGCTCGATGCCTCAATTCCTCCATCTGAAAGACAAGGATAATAACCAACACCATTCTTTCTGCCGTTCTTTAATCCCAAGAAAAATGAAATCCCTTACTTTTGAAGACTGGGTCTTTTGAACAAGCCTTATGAAGATTCACAAATTGTCTTAAGTCACTGGAAAGCTCCTGAACAGAAGAATAAATTTTATTGGCATGTGATTATCACTTAGAGTCAAGTGAAACCATCCAAAACACCAGTAATTAATGGTACTCCACTCAATCCCAGGAAAACTTACAGTGTTTTGGGGTCTCCTTGGTTAGGGTTGGGCAGGGGTGTGTTTGTTTTCTTTTATTATAGTTTGTTTGTTTGTTTGAGTCTGTGAATTTAAGTGGGGGGGGTTTTAGTTGTTTATGTGCTTTATACTTTTTATCTTTAACAGCAGTTTTGATACCATGAGTGTAAATAATCTATGTATCAAATATGCATTAAAAGATAAAGGAATCCTCTGAATTAAACAATTAGAACATCAGTTATCCAGGTTACAGTACAGTTACAGGCTATTTTGTAACCTAAGTGGAAAATGTACATTTGGCCAATTTTACTGCCTCCAAAGGATTTCTTTTCCGTGCAGAATTGCCCAGGTGTAGAACTAAAAGGGTTCAGTCAGAGTTCTCCTGGACAACCAGAAGACGCTTTTCTGTGAGGGAAGGGCATGTGTGCCTTGGATGCTGTTATCCAAACCCCTACCACAGTCTAAACTCTCAATCCATTGACAATTGCTTGGTTGAGAGGTGAGATGAGAACAGGATAAATTAGTTGGGAAAAAGTAAGTACACAATAATCCCTCTGCTGAATGGAGTGCAGCTACCTTTCATTGGCTAAACGCAGGGATCCTTTCTCACTTGGCTTGGAGAAGCACAGCCCTCTGAAGCTGGCATGGTGAGAACTTCCCCTCTTATTTTAGCCTACTACAACCATTGAAGCTGGATCACACAGGGCTTGTAACTCCCACATTTGTAGCTTACCCCCATGGGTTTATCACACATTCTCCAAGCCCCAGAGCCAATGGTGTGAGAGCCTCATTTCTCATGACTGCAGAAAAAGACTCAGAAAGATTACTTGTGTATACTGATTGCAGAAACCAATAGAAAATAAAATAAATTTTGTGTATTAGACTGTTCATATTTCTTGTTTAGAAACAACTGTTCTGCTTTGTTTGTGCATGGGTGTGTGTGGGGTGACCTTTTTTGAATGTCTGGGCTTGGCCATACCACTTTCCCCTGCTGGCAGTAAAACCATCTATGAACAGAGGAAAGGGTGATTAGAGAAACCAGTTATCACTGCTGTTCTGAAGAGTTTACCAATATTGGGTTCAAAGAAAGAAGTCCTTAAAATTAGTGACAAAAGAAAGGAGAGTTTAATTAAAAAAATAACTCACCTTTCAAGTAATATCATGTTTTTCTGCATCTAGCAAAAAAAGCACCAAGAAGCACTCTATTTTCCATTTATCTGTTGTTACTTTTATCTGAGTTTCTCCAAAATGTTTTTGACCTCCTACCCTCTGTGCACTCACACTTCCTGTATTTCTAGGAGTCGATACTCAAATGAACAGAATGTTGCAAAACTGGTTTATAGCACACAGCAAAATAGTTCCCTTAAAGAGAAGGGAAACTGTTCTACAGGAAGCTAAAGCAAAGATTAAATTACACAAACACTTATTCAAAAGGAGGAAATGCTACCAAAACCTGGCCATGCAAACCTAGTACACTGTCCATGAACAGCGATAAGTGCATCAGAGAAGAAGGACATAGAACATAGAGGACCATTTCCTATCTCTTCCCAAAAACATTGTGCCATCATTTAAAGACATTCAGAGATTGATGGGTTTTTTCAGGCACTTTAAGAAGCATTTAATTGTCTCATTATCCAAATTGCTTCCATAGTGTCCCACCAGCATTCACAATTGTTGGGACAGTTGTTTAATGATATCCTAAGGCACAGGAAAGATCATTCTGAACACTACTAGCTCAGAAACAGCAATGCAAATATTATATCCTGGAAAATGGATTCCCCCTGAAAGCCAACCTGTCACAAGCAAAAGCAGAAAAAATTAAGTTCTTTCACAACTGACCCCTTCACTCTGAATATTCGCAGACACTGAATGCGCTGCAGGATCCTATTCTCTTTGCCAAGCATCTAGTTCAGCTACTTACAGACATTTAATCAGTGCTGTAGCTGCCGAGAGGCTGTCCGGTCATATCTGCCATTCCAGGCTGCTCCTTAAGTAGTAAAGCATTAGTGCACTACTCCTGTGTACATAAGTGAAAGGATATGAATGCAGGGGCTGGACGAGACATCCTATGAAAAAAACCCCTGCCAGAGCTGATAAAGGACTTTGAGTTTTAAAGAGAGATTTCAACATCCACAGCCCCCACATTGCCATGTGCCATCTACATAGTTATCATGGGAAAACCACTGGAGTGTGAATTTTTTAAGCAAGCTTTCTAAATCAACACACAGCTCCCATGGCATAGCTCCATGCCCCTCCCTGGAAGTGTTCAAGGCCGGGCTGGCTGAGTCCTTCAGCAACCTGGTGTAGTGGAAGGTATCCCTGTCCATGACAGGGGGACTGGAACAAGGTGGTCTTTAAGGTCCCTTCCAATCCAAACCGTTCTATGGTTCCATGAAATATGTGTGTGGTCCAAATAAAACTCAGGTTAGATCCTGATGGTCAGACAGGCAGGCAGATTCCCACTCAGAGCACATTACTAAAGCTATGGGTGTGTGCAACCACAAAGAATGAAAATGCAAGTGATGAATCCTGATGTTTGTGCATGGGCAGAAATAGAACAGAAATTTAGGGGTAGGCAGCAGAGAGTTGGAATTATGGCTTAAATCCTTTTGGGGATTTAAGCACCACTAAGGTGCTTTAGTGCTTGGACTAAAATTCAAGCACTAAAGAGTATTTCTAAGTATGGATAAGCGTATGCATTAGTAAGGGAACAGAAGTTAATGCCCAGTTTCCTTTAAAATGAATTCTGTGTAAAATATTTGGTTAATGTTTTTACATCACCCTAGTAACATGATCAACATTACCACAGAAGCATCTTATATGGAAAGACAGATCACTCTAACCTCATGAAAAGGTAATTCTACTTCTATGACTCATGGCCATAAATCCACACTTGTGGAGTGAAATGGACAGACACCAACCATCCTGAGCTCCCAATGATGTCAGGTTAGTTGGCTGTTCAGTATATGTAAATTTGGAAAAAAAAAACCAAAACCAAATCCAAACTCACAGTACATGTCACACTTAAATTTATAACCCTGCAAAGTTCAGCCTGTTCTGAGCAATTAACACAAAATTACTGCCAGAGCTGTGATATATTAGAATAAATAAGTCTTTAAAGAGATACAGATGTTAAATGTGTATGTGCCTTGGAGAGTCATGTTAAACATTTAAAAATAACCTCAGTGATTATTGGTGTGTTCAGATTTTATAAGATCTAGGACTGGCAGACGACTCTGTGGTTCTTGTTTCGTAGCACACCACATGTATGATCTGGATTAAATTTCAGAGGGAGGTCTCTTTTTGTCCCTTGCAGACTTTTACTTAGTAAGAGTGCAGCAAGCTAAATTCAGAAGCAGGGTAGGCATATGCATCTCCAAAAACTGCATGGGTCAAATTTAACAGTGACTAAATACTGGTACAAACTACAATGCTGGTGTCCAAGAGATGTAAATCATTGACTTCAGTTGTTATTTTTTAGAACGTGTAAGATGAGAATCAACCTAAGATAACAAACTAGTCACAGATAGGTGCTGAACAGATTTAACATGTACACAAATCTAACATGTACATGCTTATAAAATGAATACAGAATTATCTACCTGATGGCAAAGAGCAACAACATCCATGCAATAGCAGCCTCAATAACAAGCATTGTGACAGTTGGCTGCAAGTTTTTCCTTACAAACTCTATATTATGTATATCTCTACCCTCCTCAACAGGTAAACTACAGTTTGAAGCTGAAAAACAAATACTCTCTCATCCCAACAGTGTCACAAAAACTGTTCTGGCAGAGAAAGATGAAGGCCAAGAGGGAAATAAAACATTTCTTTTGCATTCTGTCTTTCTGGATATGTAGAACTTGTAAGAATCACAGCAAAGGGTAAGAGAAATTAGAAAACAACAATTTTCCCTCCCTGGCTCCTTTTCAGCCCTAGCTTTATCATAGCCTCCCCTCCTATTCTGGGCCCCTGCCTCCCTACTCAAAGTACAAATCATCCACACATCTATCAACCAATTATTTTTCCTGCAGCTCCTGAGACTCCCAGCTCAGCCTAGTGTGTAACCAGTTCCTCCAAACTCAGTCACACTTCCTGGTGGTGCTGCCCTCAGCACGTGTTGCATAGGTTCTGCAGGAAGGCTGAGTACTTCATTAACAGCAATTATTCTGAAACATCTAATGTCCAGCCTGTGGTGACATGGATAACTAACAGAAGAGTTTAAGATTTAACATTTCTCCCCAAAAATATAGGCTATCTTCCCTCACTTCTTTCTCTTAAGCATCTCCAGTACACTTGTTTGCATGCTTGCTGAGTGCTGAATTAGCTGCAGTTGTTGCATTTTATCATGTGTTCCTCTTTTAGGAATAATTTACACACAATGAGAAACACCATGATATAAGTCATTGTTAAGCTTGTCTCAGTCTTCATTGTAATAAACACTGCTTAGAAACCACATATAAATTTGTGGCTTTCTTGTGCCACCAAACAACAGACAAATACAAAGTAATGGGCCATTCTTTGAAGTGCTAAAATCCTGTCTAGAAAAGAATGGACATGGTACAAAGAGTTGCTTTCATTCCCGATTTAGGAGTGAGGACCAAGGAGTTTGATCACAAGGAAGTTTTCCCATTTTAAATGGACAGGAAGCCCAGGCCATGAAGCTTTTTGGGAGATCTATAGTATTCCACACATTCTCATTCAATGGAACATTTCATAACTAAGAGTGAAAACTGTTTTGTTTTTAAATAGTAAAAAAAGTCCCTTAACTAAAAAAGCAATTCGCAAAAGAGTCTGTTGCAAACTTCTGGCACTAAAAACCTGTTGCTATTGTTTTACAATGCCAGTTTTAGTTTTCAGTAAGCTCTAACTGCCACACAAGTGTTCCCACTGGACATGGGTGAACAAACCCCTGTGATGTAAGGCTTCAACAGGAGCAAGCAGCCCATTGAGCTTGAGCTCAGCTTCTTAAGCCTTGGAAAAGACAGAAAACTTCCAACTACCTCATCTTTCATCAATCTGTTAAGAAACAAACTAAAGCAAAGTTATGCCCTTCAGCCTTTCAAACAAATTCGGACCAGTCTGGGCTTTAACTGGAGCATCTGTGGTTTAGTTCATCTCCCAGAAGAAGGTGTCCTTTTCTTGCTAATATGCATCAGAACCTTTCTCTTGATTGTAAGTTTTCAGATAGTTACACACAGCTGAAGAACACAAATAATAGATTTTTATCAGTAAACAATTAATTCATAGAAACATGGAATGGTTTGGTTGAAAGGGACCTCAAAGATCATCTCATTCCAACCCCCGTGCCCTGGGCAGGGACATCTTCCTCTAGACCAGGTTGCTCAGAGCCACATCCAGCCTGGCATTGAACAGCTCCAGGGATGGGGCATCCACAACTTCTCTAAGCAATCTGTTCCAGTGTCTCACCACCCTCACAGTAAAGAATTCCTTCCTAATATCTATTCCAATGCTATCTTCTTTCACGGAATCATAGAGTCATCAAGGTAGGAAGAGACCTTCAAGGTCATCTAGTCCACCCCGCACCGCCACTGTAACCACTAAACCACATCACCCAGTGCCAGACCCAGGCACCTCCTGGACACCTCCAGGGATGGTGACTCCATCATCTCCCTGCGCAACCTATTCCAATGCCTGACCACCCTAACAGTGAAATATTTTTTCTGATATTCAATCTGAATCTCCCCTTTGTTAAATTTAAGGCGATTCCCTCTTCTCCTCTCAGTGTGGGTACAGCAGAAGGGCCCAGTCCCCACCTCACTACACACTCCTTTACTGAACACAGTACTCGAGTTTAAAGCCATTGCCCCTTGTCCTATCACTACCTGCCCCAGTACAACATCCTTCTCCAGCTCTCTGGTAGCCCCTTTAGGTACTGGAATGTGAGAGCCAAAGTCTTCTCCAGGCTGAACAGCCCCAGCTCTCAGCCTGTCTGCATAGCAGAGGATCCCAGATTTGTCAGGCGTAATTTTTCCTTAGTGAAGCCATGCTGACTGTTACAAATCACCTTATTTTCCATGTGCTTTAGCACAACTTCCAGGAGGATCTGCTCCATGGTCTTGTCAGGCACAGAGGTCAGGCAGACTGGCCTGTAGTCCCCTAGGTTTCCCCTTTTTTAAATTGGGGTTATGTTTCCCCTTTTCCAGACAGTGGGAATTTGATTGGACTGCTATGATTTCTCAAGTATGGTGGATAATGCTTAACCACTTCCTTCAGGATGTGGAGATGCAGGTCTTCAGCTCCCATGGACTTGTGCACCTTCAGGTTCCTTAGGCGGTCTTGAATCAGAACTTCTAGAGCAGGCAGTTCCTTGTTCTCTCAGACCCTGAAAATCTGGATTAATTTTCCATAAAAAGCTGAGAGGTAGACATTTCTTCATAAAGAGAGGCAAGAGGATTCTCTTTGACTCTCCTATTATGAATCTCCATTTACCTAATTCAGCAAAACAGAGAACATTATTTTACCAGAGTAAAAAACAAGGCAAATGATGGGAAACATCCCCCACAGAGAAATGCCAGAAATACTAATTAGATTGAATGATTCAAGAAACTGAAGTTTGGCTCTGGGTTTTATATTCTACAATCCTGAGCTGGTAAAGTTGAGAAATTTTGCCAGAAAGCTATGAGACTATTTAAGGCAGAGAACAGACATAAATAGCAACATAATCTGCAGACAGAAATATAAGAGAAAAGTATTAAAAGAGAAAAATTTTTTCAGGCCCCCCTCAGAAATTAACATTCCCAGAAGATGATTCTGAGATACTTCCCTGAAATACCCTCATTTCTGATAAATCATTGATCAAAATACAGTCTGAGGAAGAAGACAGTTTCTTGTATCTCCTTTGACTTTTTTAAGGAAAACAGTCACCATCCACAGGAATGAAGATAGTGAAAGGAAGTATTAGGGACTGTGGACAATTAGAGGGAGAGAATATAATGTGGAATAATTTCTTTTCACAGGCCAACATGAGTGATGAAGGTTTCTGCCCCTAGTAAGACAGATTTCATAAATGACACTGATGCCTGATTTCAAGAGATACAACAAAAGGCAAAATTCAGTTCTTGCAATCTAGTCTTCTACTAATCCTCTAACAGGTGGCTTGGTTCTTGTACATAATTTGGTCACTCAAACCCAGAAATGCCTAGTTCATACAAAGACCTTTTAACTCACCTGTATGCATAGCACTTCCACTGCTTCAACACAAGCTGTGAGCGTGCAGTGAGTGGCACAACGCCAAATCACAAAACTGAGGACTATTTAATTTCTAGTAAGGATAGTGAGAAATAAGATAGAACCCAAATGTAGGGTTTCTATCACAGTCTCCTTCTATGAAACATGGTATTTCCAGCATGTGTTTCCCAATCAAACCATTGGCAGGTCAGGTTGTGTGAACAGCTAAATAGCAGTAACCAGATATTTGCTGGTTGCATGGTAGGCAACACCAAGGAGAAGTGAAACAAGCTTTCAAATGCACTTTACTCACAGCAGCCCCATTCATTCTCCCACACTGACTAAAGACAGGACAGCATATTTACACTATATATCCAAGTGTAAGTAGCCTTTCCGTTTCCTTTCCCATCCTCCAAACAACAAGCACAATTCTTTGAAACATTACGTGTTTTGCTTCTTAGATGAACTCAGCACTGTGTCAGCAAAAGACAAGTACAAGTACTGGCGCCAAAAAGATGCAGTTATTATGCATGGCTTGTACAAGACCTTTACATATTTCTGGCACTAAAATGTAAGTCTGTTTTGCGTCATCTGGATGTGATTCTAGTATTTTAGCTAATTCGAAACAGCATTGCATGCAGTACACTGTGCAGAGTTTGGCTCTTTAATGGTAAGCCAACATTAAGCAGATACTCAGTCTACCCACACCAAGGCTGCTGGAATTTCTATTGGAATGAGGATTATTCTCTCATAACAGTGCTGGTTTTGGCTGCTTGCGGCAGGCTGGGCAGAATCATCAGAAGCAGATCATTAAAGCTCAACACATTCCCAAAAGTCAGACTGAGTTGGCTGGCCTGGAAGGCGGTTTATACATTTTCTATTTTTATCCAATAATAAAAACTTAGTTACTTTGGCCCAAATCCCACAGCAGGTTTCCTTACAGCAGCTGCAGGATGTGCCAACCTCCCTCACTGACAGGGAGACCCTGTGCCTGTAGGTTGGGGTGGGCCAGGGCCTAGCCTGAGCTTTTCCTTGGTGCTTCACTATAAGAAGCACTTGGATCATAGAATCATGGAATGGCTTGGGCTGGAAGGGACTCTAAAGATCATCTTGTTCCAACCTCCTGCCATGGACAGGAACACCTTCCACTAGACAGGTTACTCAAAGCCCCATTTGGCCCTGAACACATCCAGGATTGGGGCATCCACTCCTCTGGGCAACCTGTTCCAGTGCCTCAGCACTCTCACAGCAAAGAACTTCCTCCTACTATCTAATCTAAACCTACTGTCTTTTAGTTTTAATCCATTCCCCTTTGTCCTGTCACTTCATGCTCCAGTAAAAAGTCCCTCTCCACCTTTCTTGTAGTTTCCTTTCAGATACCAGAAGGCTGCAATTAGGTTACCCCGAAGCCGTCTCTTTCCCAAGCTGAACAAATCCAATTCTCTCAGCCTTTCTTTGTAGAAGAGGTGCTCCATCCATCTAATCCTCTTGGTGGCCTCCTCTGGACTCGCTCCAACGGGTCCGTGTCCTCCCTGTGCTGGGGATCCCAGAGCTGGATGCAGGACTCCAGTCGGGATCCAGGTGGAGCAGAGCCGAGGGGCAGAACCCCCTCCCTCGCCCCCTGCCCGCACTGCTTTGGATGTAGCCTGCAATCGGTGTCTCGTTCTTGACTGCGGTCCCGAAACTCCCTCTGTTGCGCCGAGAGCCTTTCGCCTTCTGCTGCCGCGTGGCCGAGCGGGCGCGTCACCGCCAGGGGACACTGCGGGCACGGCCTGGGGACACTGCGGGTCCGCCTTGGGGACTCTGCGGCGGAACACAGGGGGCCCGACCCCGCACAGCGGCGGCACCCGGGGGAAGGGGCTGCAGCCCCTTCATCAGCCCGAGGGGAGAGCGGGAATGGGAGGCCCTGCTGCCGGCCCCACTCGCCTCCTTCCGTGGGACACTACCGCCCGGTCACCCGGCAGCGCTCGGCTGTGCCTCCCGGGGGCTCTGGCCCGATGTCCGGAGCCTGGTGTGCGGATCCTTCCCCGGGAACACCCGTGGGAGCAGTGGGTGCCGGCGCGGACGGGAGCGCACGGACGCGAGCTGCGCGTCTCAGCGTGTGACTTCCAGGCATGCCAAACCTGCCCCGAGCGATGGCACGCACGGGGACTTCCCCCCGTCTCAGAGAGCCTGGATCCAGTAAATGAAAATACTGACCCTGCTGGTTATCTGGATGGAGAGTCCCTGACGGCAATTTATAGACGGTATTTTGTGACTAACGATCACTGGGTCACTGGGATTTTCTGAAGGCTTTCAGGTATTGCCCGGCAAGCTGCCTTAACGAGAGTGGAACATGAAGATGACAGCAGTGACAGGCAGCAAAAAACTCCATGTCCATGGAGCCTATTCCACTGCATGGATAAGATACCAAAGTAATTTGTTAGATACCGAGCATCTCCAATGACAGCAGCACAGCCACTGCTATATGCACACACTGAACAGAAGCTGTGGATCAGAACTACAGACTAACTGCTAACCCTGAGCCAACACTCTTAACGTGTGTCCTCAGAGCACATGCAGAAGCACTAGCTCAAATCCCCTGAGTGGGATGGCCGTCAGAGCAAACACCGACTTTTACAGCACAAGGATTGCTACACATCGATCTTGCCGAAGCCACAAAGCTGGAAACGCTGCACAGTCGTGCAGTTTCCCCACCAGCACTGCTCCAACGTAGCCCTGAATAGCAATAACCTTTATTATTAACTCTGCTGCTCCGCAAGGCTAACTATACCATCCTGTCAATTCATCTGCACAGCTTCCCACACAGAGGTTTTTCATTCATTGCACATTGCATTGTTCCACACACACTTAATCTTGGGTTTATAGGTGCACTCGGAGAGCAAGCACACAGCAAGCAAGCAACTCAGAAGAGAGTATGTGTAGCAAGTCACATCACCTCTCGGTAGTCACATTAGTACCAAGATTGGGAGGCAGCTCAAGAAATAGTTAGATCATTATTAAACAATAATCTGTTCTGCTGTTTCTGCTATTGAAATGGAAACTTCTGGCAAGAAGGGAGCAACAAACATCTCCAAGGCCATCTTGATGGGAGTGGCCTCCCACAACTTAAGCCACATTGTCTTTGAAATGATGACCAAAAGAACATGTAACTGCTTCTTAAAAGGAAGCATGTAAACTCATTAACACAATGGTTAAATGGAAAAACATTACCCCAGATCATTCTCTCTCATTTGGAAGCAGAACGTATTTCATATCAAGTGTAATTTCTCTTTTAAACAACTTTATCTTAATTGTTTTAGTATTTCGCTTGTGCAGCTACTTGCACAATCTGTAGCCAACATTTCATTAACTGCTTTTCAGTCAATGCTTGGAGCTCCCTTAGAGAGACACATAAATCCTGGACTGCACTGATCATGCCTACTCAGCAAGAATAACACACACTCAGGGGCTAAAGCACTGTCCCCCAAGGCAGCAAGCTCGGTGTAAACTCTGAAAGAATTCCCTAGGCATTACTTTTCATGTGATTGTTTCAGACCCTTACACAATATTATAGAGGGCAAGTCCTAAAGGAATTTATACTAGCCAATTGGTTTTTATTTTGTACATGAATATCACTGAAAAAACAGAGAGAACTGAAATATGGAATATGTAGGGGAAAGTACACATGATTCTGTAAAAACACTTAGTATTCTGAGTGCCTTTTTGGGAGCTAAATGTCACCTGAGAAAATTGTTAATGTTTTGCAGCTCCCAAGGGAATAATGTGGAAAATATTCCTGCACGTCACAGCCTCATGTCTCACCTGGGATTCCTGACTCATGGCTTGGGTACACTGTTCTGTACATCAGATGCTGTGTAAGACATGGTTTTTCCACTGTACATTATGCAACTTCTTCTATAATAAAAACTGCATGAGGAAACTACAAGAAGCTCTCAGTTCCAAACGAGCTTATTCCATTTTATTGGTGCTGGGAAACCTTCCTGCGGAGTTGCACATGGACGGACTGCTGATCCTGCCTGATTCATGGGATTCAAATGCAGTATGTATATTGTGATCACACTACTGCAAAGGCTGCTTCGGGGTTTTGAAATGCTGGGAACAATTATGAAGGGTAATCTCTTACTGAGTATCACGATGGTACTGCTTTAGCAAGTGTTAAGATAGAGGTGAAAAGGGTTTATCACTTAATGCCTTCTCTTGAAGGCACAAATTTCTTTGAAAATAAAGTTGTGTGTGACATCCAGGGGTTCACAACATACCCAAGAAGATACCACCATAAAAAATTTCTCTGTGCATGAAATAAAGAAGTCATCATTCTAATCACAGAAAAACTTCCAAATCTGTCATGAATTCTTCCAAGGAATTCCCCACCTTGCTTATTCCCAAAGGAAAGTGGAGAAGGAAAACAATTTTTTCTGGTTGTTACAGCTGAATCAAAAAAGCTTCAGAGGAACACATATCATTAAGAACATAGCTCTGAGTAACCAGCTAGTTCAGCCTGGAGGAGAGGAGACTGATGGGAGACCTCATTGTGGTCTTCAGCATTCTCATGAAAGGAAGTGGAAGGGCAGGCACGGATCTCTTCACTCTCCTGACTAGTGTCAGGACCTGAGAAAACATGTCAGGGGAGGTTTAGGTTGGGAATCAGGACAAAGTTCTTCACCCAGAGAGTGGCTGAGCACTGGAACAGGCTCCCAGGGAAATGATCACAGCACCTAGCCTGACAGAGCTCAAGATGCATTTGGACAATGCTCTCAGGCACATGGTGTGACTGCTGGTGTGTCCTGCACAGGGTGAGGGATTGGACTCAGTGATCCTGAGAGGTTCCTTCCAACCCAGGATATTCCCTGATTCTATGATCTGTGTCAAAGGGGTCAGCACAGGAGACCAGTGACAGCACCACAAGCGCCCATTAGCGTCCAAGAGTTCAGCTATTACTAAAGCACGTTAACAAGCCAGCTGAGATATTTATGTAGCTACCAAATGACAGATGATCTGTCCAGTTTGTGCATACAAATGTTGGATGCCAAATGAGGGCAAAGGGGTTCATAACACAATGTGTTCAGTAGCAAGCATGACCTCCTAATTCAAGGCATTCCCTTGCCTTTACTTCTGTCTCTCTGACACAGCAAAATCCCCTTTTTCAGCTGTGCCATTTCTGTAGTTTGCCAAGTCATTCCAAACAGGATCAGGAAACCGTTGCTCAGAAAAAGCTTTCTTTACACAAGATTTCTTTTCAACCATCTACAGTTCAATGACCAGGTTTATTATGCAGCCTATAAACATTGTGCTGCCAACAGAGGGAGAGCAGCAATATGGGTGGGAGAAGGGTGGGAGTGAGAGTTTCAAACCTGCTGTAGCTGGTGTTGCCACCTAGAAAACTGTATGTGCACCTACTCTGTCATGCAAAGGATTGAAATTTTAGCCTAGGTAGTTTTCAGAGACAGGTAAAGCTCATTTTTTCCTCTGGATGGTTGAAGTCTCTGCTCTTTTCCTCTCCCTCTCCCCACTCTGAGTAGGAGCAGAGCATCTTGGTTGAAACCCTGGCAGAAAGACATTCCCTGATGGCAAATACCACTGACCTGAGCAGTGGAGAGGAGCAGGTTTCACCCTGGTGCTTCTCACAAGATTAAAACCAAAACTTCTCACTCTTTGACTCCACCAGTAATAAACCACAAGTAAGCGTAGTGTGATGTTTTACCTTAAAGCCTCAGTGGCCTTTCAAAGGAACCAAGACATTTGAGTGAGAACTGAAGTGAGTTAAGCAGAGGTATGTCCCTTTCTGTCAGTTCTGGTAATCAATGGGCAGAGCAGCAGGGTGACATCCATGCAGTCAAAACTGTGGCTGCTACACTTACCAGAAGCTGTGTATCAGTGCTCTTACTCAGCTGGAATGTACCCACATAAACACCCCTACTGAAATCAATCTGTAAGTTAGCTGTCATCCACACCCATTTTAAAACTCCTTTGTACTGCCAAGATGGCATAAAGGTGGGGTATAGGGAAAGATGCAGATGTGATGTTTTATTTTATTAGTTAAGTTGGTAGGACCACGATTTTGAGAACAGCAAGGCAAATCATCTAAGCATTTAGCATACATAGCTGTTTGCAATTTTCCCTAAGATTTTGAGAAAATCTAGACTGCAGTGTGCAGCTTCACAGCCTGAATATGGATCTGTTCATGTAAAACTCTCACTGGGAGTATCAGCACACAATTAAATTAAAATATTTGAATTTGCTAACTGCAGTGCTGTAACACTAATGCAAGCCTTTTTTTTTTGCAATCTAAGGAAGTCCACTTTCATGCCAAATACACATTAAACACACCTCATACAATTCCCTGAGTGGACTGAAGGTTGAAAAGAAGTCTGCTCCACTAAACTCCAGAGAATATCCTCCAAGAACTAACTCTGAGCCACTAATTGAATGACATCAGAAAACAGCCATCAGCCGTGTTCTGCCAGTTTCCTAGACGCTGGACAGCTTTGTCAAGAGTTGCATTAAATGATCTGTCATCAACTGAATATTAATCTCTCAGTATTTTATTACTCAGACCCAAACAGGGCCTTCTGTAGGGCATGAATTATTGGCAAGGGGAGGCAGTAATTACAAAGTGAGGTATAGTGTAGAAAACATGATGAGCGAGTTTAAACGGTGCCTGGGGACCGTTTAATGTTGCATTGGCAAACATTGCATGCAATAAAACCATTTTAGAGAGAACAGATATAATGCAGGAATCCAGCCTCTAAACAACTAAAAGGAACCCCAAAGCAGAAAATTACAATTTTTTGTTTCTCACATTAAGGCATAACCCTCTAGGCTCTGCTTCTATAATGGAGCAGTAGGTTCTGCCAATACCCTATGGATGCGCCGAGTTTCTTGAATGTGCTGCGGGACTGGACACATTTTTTAACATGTAGTAATTTCTATAAATGAGATGCCCTAGTGCATGACCTGCCTTTTGGGTGCCATGTGGCTGATGAGAGTCTTGCTGAAGCCAGGGGTGAAGGGGATCCAAGCAAGAGCAGAGGTAACTTGAGGAAATACACACTATTTGTGCCTAACATGGACATTATTCTGTCGTAGCTACGAAAATATTTCAGCACAGTGAAAACAAAATCCCAATGAATTATTACAGTTGAAATATTGCAACCTGAGCCACGCATGAACAGACACTGTGTATCCTTAAGGGATGGTAAGGAAAAATAAATCAAAGCACAGTCATATAGGGGATAAGCTGTCACAGGCAGGGCATATGGCTGATAAAAAGATAGGAGGCTTTGGAAAGCATCGCTGAATTATTGGGAAGCCTCAATCCATGAAACACAGAACCAGCCTGTCCAGGTTACATGATACCACCTGACATTCTCACAGCCATCGTTATTGCATGAGAAAGTAGGGGTAAAAGCAGAGGAGTTTTGTTCGAGTGTATCAGGGCATGGAAAGACCGGGAAAGTACTGGAGCATTTCCCTAAATTGCTACTCCATGCAACAAGTCCCCTGCCTTGAAGAACTTGTATTAGGAGGTAAAATGGGCAGATGGTGCTGGGAAGAGGTATATTTAACCTGTTAAATGACAAACAGAAATGTACCTTGCAAAGTACAATGGACTTAAATGAAGAACATTTGTTTCATTTAACAGGAGTTGAACATGCATAGCATAAAAGAAAAAAAAAAATCAGTATTGTCAGGGAAATGGGAATGTTCCTAAGCATAAAAAGTAGAGACTGCATCGACTTGGGATAGATTTTTGTTTTCTCAATCATAGCTAATTTTATTTTACATTCAGTAACTCAATCAGTGCTCTTGAAATGTTACTGTTTCATATAAAATGCTGTTTTGGTATAAAACAAGCAGCAAATGTGCAATGAGACTTTTATTATGAAATATCACTTATTAGTAATTAATAAATATTAATTTATTAATGCAATAATTTAATATCCTTGTTTTATCATATGTTATAGTATATTCCTCAAGTTTTTGAGAGCAAATCAGGAAAATGACAGCTAAGAATCTCTGCTTATACATCTGATGTCAGATATTGAGATAAAAGTGAAATTGAAAACACATCATCTGGTGTTTCTTTTGAATGTATACACCTGGTACTTGAAAAGTAGAATAATTTAATTTTCCCAAACATTACAAAATGTATAACTTAGTATCAAATTAATTATCTACAAAGGCACAGAAAAAAATATGGAAAACCAATTTGTTAAAACTGTGGGAATTGTTTTTCATGTGAATTAAGTGGAATATTTGGAGTTTTGGAAAATATCAATCAAAATTATATGAAAAGCTGATAATCTAATTATTTATGGTGAAAATGTTTTGATTGCACAGTCTCTTAATACGCTGGTAAAAACACAGTTGTGTTCACATGTAAGTGTCATTCAGCATTTCTCATAAAAAGCCTGACTGGTTATGTAACTTTATATTACAGCCCACAATCACTCATATTCCCATTTATTCTCTACATGAATTGTGTCCACAGGAAGGTCCTGTCCTTGCTGCAAGTTGCTCTGCATGGGCTGACTTCACTGGCTCTTTGATCTGAAACTCCAGATGGGAGAAATGTGGAAGTACCAGCAGGACAAAGGTTCCAACACAGGAAGGCTCCCTCAACATTTTATTCACCTGGAAAACTGGACTTTTGTTCCTACACAAACAGTGGTCAGTAATTTCCTCACCGGTATGATCAAAAGGCTCTTTCAAATTTGATTGCTCTTGGCTATTAATCAAGTCCTTAAAGAAAGTTGATGAATCACCTACCCCTAGAAAGGCATGAGCAAGGGGGCTTAACCTCTCAGTGCACTGACAGAATAGGTCCTGAGTCCAAACTGGAGCTTAGCAAACAAATGGGATGGCCAGAATTTACAAGGGAAATTTCTAGCTTAGGTACCATTGTCATTTACAGTAAGAAAAGAAAGAAAAAAAATATTCATCTCTAGAGATTATTTACCTCACAACCCAATAGTGCACTTGGAAATTACTGTGCCCTAAAACAGCTCTGATAAGCAAAGATGAAACTCAAATAGCTAAAAGGGAACTAAAAGAGCTCTTGCTTAGTATCAAATCCTGTTTTAAAACTTTCTGCTCTTAGAGACATCCTGTTTATATATTTAATCAATGAGCTGCATGTAAGACAAACAAAAATGGCCTGCAATCTTCTGTGAAATGCATATTTGCAAAGTTGGAGTAACTCAGCTTCTAAAGTAAACAGCTAAACAGCTTGGGAAATTCCCCAAATTCCTGTTACATTTGGTTTCTGTTTCTCTGTGAACAGGGTTCTGATTTTTTTTTTTTTTTATGGGAACCCATCATGGTTCAGTGGTAGGCATTTAGAAGAGAAAACTCCCTTTCTTTTCTGCTCTTTCCTTACATGGATCTAATAGAAGAATTCAATTTTATAAGAGACTCTGCCTCTGACAAAACCTTACATCTGAGCTCCTGTCAAAATGAGTTTCTGGATAATGAAATCTCAGGGGTTTGCTTTGTTTGTTTTAAGATCCACTTTATTTTAAAGTTCAATTACAAGCCTTCTCCAAAGAGAATTAGGACATTAGGACAGGAGGAAACATTTTGGATCACCAGTGTACTCAATTCATCCCACATGAAATACCTTCATCCCAAAACTAAGTGGGTTGCACACACACATGCCAAACTACAAAACTGCTCATAGACATAATGTCTGCTGGAAGGCTTTCTGACATCTTTCTTCTGACAGGTAGAAACTTCTTCACATATATAGCTCAAAACCAAGTACAAATTATACCTATTTATTCTTCTACTAACACTACTACTTCTCTATGACAGCTCTTTCCCTTGCGTGATCTTTACTCCGATGTTATTACATAGACAATGATTGCACCACTTTTCAGACTTTGTTTGTCTCTGAAGTCTCAAAAAAAAAAATAGATTCTTCATTCCCCTAACCTTCTCAGTAGCCCTTGTATGTATCTGTACTGGTTTTGGTTCATCTTTATCATGGTTGACTAGAAATGTATGCAGTATTTCAGATGAGGATTGGCCAGGCTCTCGCATAACTACATTGATATTTCTCTCTTTAAGAACACAAATACACAAGTAAAGAAATAACCCCATCACTATGCATCTGAGTTCCTACTTGTCTTCCTTTTTGCTCTGCTGCATTGGTGTCTCAGCAAGTTGCTAACATGCTTTTGCTCGTTCATTCCATTGGCATTTCCAACTCAGGAGTCTCTACCTTGTGACAGAAATTCTTGTGAATAGTTCTTCAAGTTTGTGACTGTACACTTTGCATTGTGGCAGGATTCTAGATAATCTCATCTAGGTTTCCTTGCCCCCAAAAGGCTGGAGCAGATTATCTTCCAGGGTTCCTTCCAACATGGGCTGTCCCGTGACTCTATGATTCCATGAATAATGACATTTCTATTCTCTTCTGCGAGATCATGCAGTCTCTTTTGCAGGATATTTCAGTCTTCTTCTGTAGTAATGGTCCCTTTGTATCCAAAGTCTTTACCAAAGATACTGAACAAGAGAGGTCTGTGACCAGTCCTTGAGAGCCTTCACTTATAAACAATTTGTTGGCCTGATAACTCGCTTTTCAAAATAACTTTTGCCATTTTCCTTCAGCTAATTCTACTGTTTCAGTGGCTAGTCCTATTTTTCAATTCTTGTACAACTTCTCCAGCTGAAACAATTGTATCTTATATGGCATTGCATCAAATATTTAAGCAGTCCTGGTGTTTATTCCTTATTGTCAATTATTTACCTAAGACAGATAATTCATAAGTACTCTCAAGATTTAGTTTATAATGGGAAGACAAATTTTAAAAATTGGCTTATGCCAAGAGAGACTACTTATAACCCTTGCTTAGAATTTCAAGAGTGTTGCTATTTTAATAATTTAGAATAATGAAAACATGACAGCAAGCTCATTATGAGACCATTAAAGGAGAAATTTCTTCCACCTGACTGGAGCCATCCATCCATACTGTGCTCTGAGGGGAATGGTCTGGGGTACACTTATTTGGACTGCATCCAGATGGGTGTAGCAAGCTCTACCAGCAGCCTGTGGAACCTATAGAACACACACAACACAAGCTCTCCTACTGCAGATTTAAAGCAAACTCACCTTTCACTGATGTCATTTTCCCTCTGGCTCAATGAAGGAGCTGCCTCAGCATGAGATAAGCTGTGACACTGAAGCGTGGCAGCCATTCAGTGCTAACTCCACGAATGAATGTTTTCACACTACACCAAGACCTTTGTGGTTTAGCTTTTCCACTTCTAGAGAGAACAGTAATGATTCCCCTGCAGCACACCAAGCACATAACTAGTAGAGAACAGGTTATTTGCAAAAGCCATGCCAGCTATTTTCACAATACATTTGATGTCATGGTTTCAAAATTCTGCAGTGGGGAAGAATTCCTACTCTATCATTTCCGGTTTTCTCCATAGGAGCTGTGTAGGAAAAAAATACCTGAATGAATGCCAGAAATGGAGCATGCAATCCCAGGGGTGATTGTTACTATGGTTTCTTTATTAAGAATTACCCACTTCCAGTGAGCTTGTAGCTGTTCTTGAGTTAAATATTACCCCAGTGAGTAAGCAAAATGCTGCATGTCCTCTGAGGCAGCTGTAGGACTGTTTCTACTTCCAGTGAATCAATGTAAATCCCACATTTCTGAAAAGAAGGAATCCAAATTCTTTCACTCCCTTATGGATGTGTGCCCATGCCATATGTTGTATGTACATGTAAGATGTTTCTCCAGTGACTACTTGACAGTAACCCAGGGTTTACAAACAGAAAATTCCTACTCTCCTATAAAGAGAATAACATTTAGTCTTTGTGACAGTAAATAAACCCACCACTTCTCCTGCTTATCAGACGTGCTTCCTTCCTGTAACAGGAATTATATCACTGCACTGATGGGAAGAAAAGGGATTTTTTAAAAATAGTTGTTTTATCTATCACTTTCACTGAGACAGAAATTCTAGACTGATTCACAGATGGAAACCCCAAATGCCATGCAGGAAAGTGTTCATCTATGGACAGGAAACAGTATGGGTTTGATAGGCTACAGTAAAGGTTATGCCACTTTTAAGTACATTTAAGTACATTTTAAAAGACTACACAGGCACCTTCCTTAATACTCTAGTGGCAAAACAAGGCACACATCAAAGGCTTTAGTCATATACAGGGTATACCACTGAAGTGCAATTTCTATATAGCCCTACAGTTTAGCCTTGATGCTCTAACACTGAACCATTAAGTGATGTTGTTACCAAGCTATGTAAAAACAGAAGGAAACAGAAGGAAGAAAAAGACAAAGTGGCATTTGAAATAATGAGAATACAAAGGCTGTGCAAGTACCAAGTGTAGATGAGATCAAGAGGCATTACAGAAGGAGCACTAAATTACAGTAAGTGGTACCAGGGCAAAGAACAGAAAGTCTGTAGAATAGGCTGGTTTTAATCTGTTTTTTAAAAGATGTACTTTTAGCAAGACTGGATGAGTACACGAAAACACTTATAAATGTTCACAGACATGAATGTAAAATATCAGTGGGAAAGAACAAGACTTTCAATAAGCTCTCTTGAGGTATAACAATTGATCTCTGTTACACAAGCAGTTCTGGGAATCTTGACTTTGTCTTTCTGTTGATTTTTTAGCTTTGGAAGCTAAAATTAACTTTTAAAAATATAATAATTTTAAATCTGATCTGACAAAACTTGAAAGAAATTAATAGATAAATAGCTGAATTGGACCCAGTCTGTTCCTGGAATGAATACTTTTGTCTGTAAGTATGTAGTAAGCACTTTGCTTCTTCATTAGACTAATAGAAAATGCAAAAAATGAAATCCACACTAACTGGATATAGACAAACAGTAACCTTCATAGTGAACCTAAGAGGCAAAATCCAGTTTTGTTAGCAACCCTCACCTACATGACACATCCACAAATAAGACTGCAGTTTACAGTGTGCCTCACATGAACCATAATCTGAATATAGAAAAGATCTTCCCTATATACCTGCTTCTGAAAATCATGTGGATGTAATACAGACCACGTTTTTGTGGGGAATGAGTCAAACCAACTGGAAGCTTTCTGAAACTAGAGTACATCAAGTGGTATTTTAGCCATATAGAGATGTGAAACCTTTTTTGTGATGGTGTAACCCTGCTGCAAAAGGAGAGGGTTGGATCTGAAAAAGAATTTTCTGTTGTTTCCTTAACAAATGGGCTTTTTCCTTTCTGTTCTCCTTTCTGGTTCCCTATTCATGTAAAAATTATCCCAGGCTCCAGAACACACTTTCTGTTTTGAAGGTTTCTGTAAATAGATATCCTTACAAACAGCTCCTGCAAAAAGCATAATTGCTGTGTGTGTAGGGATACATAAGCCTGTGCTTTAACAGTTCACTGTCCTTGTTGACCCCTGATTCAGCTATGACATGAATTCTATAAATATATCAGAATGTTGGACTTATTTGTCTTGGGATACTAATTTTGCTCACTTCTTTTACTTGAGGCTCCCAGCTGCCCTTGAACATTAGTCACACAATGCACTGATTGGTGAGGTGCCTTAGTTAATCTATCAAATAGAAGAATGATGCAAAAGGCCCTTTGGAAATATTCCTGGGAAGAAAGTGAAGCAAGAAATGGAGGAAGAAGCAACCCATACCCTACTGTTACTAATGGACATGATGCACAGGCTGGAGCTACACCCTGCGGTTGCGGAAGAAGTGGGGACAGTGAGGGCTCCCACAGGTCTCACAGCCCTTTGAAGGAATAGTAACATGTCCTTGGACTTAGGTTGTTGTCTCCGTCACATAACGTTGCTGGGAATTCACCTCTCTTCCCCCATACACTCTTTGTAGACATTATACAATTAATAAAGCAATGAACTCCAATGCAGAAACCACAGAGTAAAACTTTTACTGCAGAACAAGAACAGCACTTACTGATGGGCAGTGTACCATAGAACTTGGATATGACACTAAGTGATGAGCTGGAGTCAGTTTCTAGACAGATGTTTAGAAGAATAAATGTGTAAGGAGGAGCAAAAAAGGAGCTTCTAGAAAAAAGCATCTGTGGAACGAAAAGCTTTAGAAGGATTCTGCTGGGATGGACTGCCTCGGACTAAATGGTTGATTTTCCCCCCATTTATGAGGGTCCAGAGGGTTCCATATGAGAAACCAGCTTTTGTACAGTTCTGACCTCAATTAGATACTTTTCAGCCAGCTGCACATACCTAGTTAGGAGATACAAAACATTCCCTCTCTCCCTTCATCCTAAACTATGATGGATTTTCCCAGAGCGAATGCTGTGCATTTCCACCAAGCTACTCCTTCTCTGTTACATCTCTACTCTGCCCAAGTTACACAGTGGCGTTCAGTGCCTGAGGGAATGTGGGTGTGTGGATGAATATATGGAAGATGGCTTCCTTTTTCTAAGGGTGACACACAGGAGAGTATCAAGCACATTATCCAAAGTGTGTATCGTGAACTGTACTGAAACTTTTGTTTTCCTAGGCAGGGACTGCAGCAGATTCTTTGTGGGATGACTCCATTCTTACGGGACCATAAGGAACTTTAAAGACAGCATTTAGGCTGCTGATGCAAATTCTGGAAATTCTCCTGGGAACAAACTAACAAACAATTTTAAAAAGCCAACAGCTCATCTGAAGTTTCCAGTCTAAGACAATGGAATGAGAGGGCCCTTTAGAAGGCAGAGCTGACTACAGGGTTTCCCCAATTCTATCTTGGTAGTGATCAGCAATGCACCATTCTACTAAAGAAGCTTAAAAAATTTTTAAAAAAATTAAAATTCAGACATTTCAGATCATATTCTGATGATAAATACTGTGATCCTGGTGAGGAGAGAGGTTAATCCCATGAGTTTAACTGAAAAAAATCCAGATGCTGAAGTGAGAGAGTTGGCAATGGAGGGGAGATTTTTATTATCCAAAGGTGCTCTTTGACTGGGAAATATTGTGAGAAAAAGACTCTTTGCTGGATCCCAAGCTACAGCATCTACATTTCTAGAGGTTGACATTACTAGGAATCTTTAGAGAAAGTAAACACATTTTTCTGTGTATTTCTCAGTAACATTGCAATCATACTTCCTTCTTGTAACTAAAAAGAAAAAGAGAACAATGTTTTTCTTTCAAGCAATTATCAAACACCTCCATTGTGGACATAGAACAAAATGCTTAGCAAAACTCAATCCACAGGCATAATCTTCCAGAGGCAATAAGCAAGATGAAGGAAGGATGAAGATATTTGTTCATCTCCAGCGGGTGCACTAAAAGAGTAAATTTTAAAATCTGCATTTTAAAACAGCGTGTAAAACCATCTTACTCTGTTTGCTTTTCTTCTACACAGAGCAGACAATCATCATCAGGAACTGGCCAAGCTGTATTTTAGGATATAAAACACTCCAAGGAGTAATGCCAGCAGGGCTGCTGATTTGAAACACTGAAGACTAAGAAAACTCTTTTGTTACACACACTTCAAAAGAGTAACAAATGAAGAGGTGATAGGTAAATAATAGCACAACTGATGGGAAGATCAGCATTAGACTTTAGCATTGATCAGCAAATAAAAAGCAGAGATGCTATAAAGACATTTATTATTGAAGAAGTGGAGAACATTATAAAGATGAGACATCGCTTTTATTAACCAAACCTGTTTAGAGAGATAAAACCCAGCAGCCAGATCATGACATACATGGGTGACAAGTGACAAAGGGTTACTGGCAGTGGATGTGTGGGAGAAAGGCATCCCAGTCCAAGGTCAGTACTTCTCCCTGTCTACATTCCATCACTCCATAGTGGGCTGCATGGCACTTTGACATTTCCAAAGGCAAAACCATGGCTTGAAGAGTCTACCAAGTCAGAAGTTGCTGTTCAAATTGTCTTTTTTTCCACACTGGTTTTTTCCACAGGTGCTTTCCTGAGATTCAGAAGACTGTAACACTTCAACGAGGAGAAGAGCTGCGTGGTCAAGTCTAGCCGTCTTTGATGGAAGATCTGCACCCTAAGGAGGCAGCTCTTCAAACCTCCTGTTAATAGCACTTTCACACATGGTGATTGAGGAGGGACACTCATCTTGGTAGGCAGCTGGCAAGTGCATCAGGCCTTGGTATGGTCACAAAGTTCATGGTGCAGTGCAATAGTGGACAGATCTTTTCGTGATCTTTCAATACTTCACTCAAGTGTTTCATTTCATCTGTTAGCTTTCCAATTTCTCTTTTCAGGGAGGTATTTTCTTGCTCAAGAGACTCATATTCCTGGAAGGAGGGGAGAGAAAATAAAAAAAAAAATTTACAGTCAAAACATTCCTTTCAGTGCTTCCACCTTGAGTACATTCACATAACTGTAGAAAAACAGTGTGGTTTCTTACTACAACTTACAAAGTGCTGAGGAAAGTCAGACACAGCCTGGGTGCTAGAACAGGGCAAGTGCTTTACAACCTGTGCCCTGACCACACTGAGATTCCTTTCAGGGCCCTGAGGATCAGTAGGTGCTGCTGGCCCTTGGGAATCCAAGAGCCCAGGCTTGCAGGCATGGATGGCTGTGTCCCCATGGTGGCTTCTTCCACCCTGGGCTGCCTCAACTGGGAAGGGCCAGAACAGACTCTGCACTGTGAGATCAGAGAAAATGAAAGCACTGGCTGCCGAGAGGTGCTGGGAAAACCCAGTGCCTGGCACTGCTGGTGAGAGGAGGGCAGTCCCTGCCCCAGGGCAGTGCAGGGGAAAGCCATTTATCCAGGCTAGCACAAGGTGTCCAGTGCACTCCTCTAGGCCTACCAGAGCTTGTAGCCACCTGCCCAGAAGCCTGACAACTCAGGAGGAGGGAAGCATCATGCCAGCTTGATGCCAGTCTCATCACCAGAAGGCCAGACCACTGCCTTGGTTATCCCTGACCTGTCTGCTTTTGAGCTAAGGCTTCTCTGGCAATAAATAAGCTGCTGTTAACTGCAGGGGAGTTCTGAGTTGCTCTGCAGCATACATGTGATGGATGCAAGACTCCTGTGTCACATTTTTTGCTAACTGTGTGTCTCAAGTGTCCCTGCTTCTAAGCCTTCTTAGCCCAAAAAGAAGAGAGCTAGAGATTCAGAGCCAGCCCACTGATAATCTGCAGATGTCTCGCTGCTGGCCCAAGGCTCAACATCCACCCACTCAATCTCACCTCCCTGGGAAACTTCAAAGCTACACGTGCCTTAAAAGGCAGCCGGGAGAGCCTCTCATGCAGTTTTCTTCTGGGCAGCCTGGTACTGCCTCTGCTCCCTTTTGCTGTAGAGCTTTGTGTTCCTTGCCTTCCCTCATGCCCTTCCACCACCTCTCAAAGAGTAAAACAGGCCCAGTCCTCCTAAACATAGTACTGTAGCCAAACTCCAGCCAAGCTGTCTGACCCTGATTGTCGTTCTGCTCCTCTCCTGTTGCCCTAAACCCCATGGTCCTGGGTTTTGGAATAAGTGCTACTGTGCCATTGCTCTGTCCCATTTTCAGGGTGAGACTTACACTGTTCTTGCTAAGAATGAATGTCTATTCAACCAGATCTGCCTACACCTGGCAAAACCTGTGTGCCTCAGAATGAAGATTCCCAGCACAAGGCAGTTCCTCAATTCAGAAGGAACATCAGAGAGGCTGCAGGATGGCACAGTGCCCAAAAATGATTCCACGAAAGCCAGGGGTTATCCCTTTTCAGACGTACCCTGCACCTGGCTTTCTCAGGCACTGACTCAGAGGAGATCTGGGAAAAACCAAGCCCAAAACTCCCCACATTGTCCCTTCTAGTCTCTGCTAACTGTTGGCAGATCCTTTCACAGTGAGAAAGAAAAAAGCCTGTGATGAACCTTCAGAGCTGAACAACTCACTCAGCCACAATGGCAGCAGCAAAACTGATACTTGGGCCAAAAGCTGACCCCTGGCTACAAGAGCACTGTTGTGTGAGGTTACATCCAAAACCAGATAAAAGGGATCCCTGTCCTCCAGTGCTTGCACCAGGGACACAAGAAAACAACACCATATCGTGATATTAAGAGCTTCTGGAAGAATCAGTTATTTTCATTTTATTTGTTTTTAAACACCCACTATTACTTATCAAAGCATACAAGTATAACAGACAACTGAGCCGAGCTCTCATGCTTGCAGGTTCTCAAGTTCCTAAGAAGCCTTTTCAACTGGGTATGTCTGGGGACCCCATTGCTAAGTGGCAGTGCCGACACCACAGTTTTAGAACTGATTTAAGCCAGCATTGCCACTGGATGGTCCCTTCCTCTTTCATCACCTTCTACCTTGTAAGACAGCAAGAATTCATCCACTGCCACGGTAAACATGACAAGCTTAACTTTAATACAGAAGAAAATGGTTCTGGTTTAGCCCAAAGGAGCCCTGTAATCCCGTTCTTTGGGTGGTCAAAGGAAGAGCAAAAGAGGGAGGATGAGACAAGGGCTGGACTATGTCTCTCTTCTTGGCAGTGTCACTGAAGGCAGAGCTACACTGTCCAACAACAGCATCAGTGTCTGGGAGATCCTGACCAAGCATCCCACAGCACGCCTCTCTGCCTCACACCCACAGCTCTGAGCAGGATTAGGGTGAGACAGGCCTGCGCCTGCTTAAGAATTCCTGTTTATTGTGATGCCCTGCACTTGGTACCCAAGCCGTGCCTGCCAAACACCAAGTACCCATTCACCTCGTGAAGTTTATCTGCTTTCTGAGTTTGCTTCTTCCGGCTCCTCTGTGCAGCAACTCGATTTTTTTCTCTCCTCCTTACTTTCCTGTCATCTTCTTCATTACTCTGGAAGACAGCAGCGAGAAACACTTCGCTAGTTTGCAAGGTGCACACAGAGATGCCTCAAGTCGGGCGTGTAACTTTTCTGGGAACTTACAATTTCACAGCGCTGATTCCCGGCCTCCCAGAGACCGCATAGTCCCTGCAAACGGCAACGCATCCCTCTGCCCCACTGCACAGGCGGACCAGAGACGGAGGGATGGATGCCGGTAGGCTGCCCGGGGGATGCCGCAGAGCCCCGCGGGCAGTGGCACTACCGCTGATGCGGGAAGCTGGGTACCCGCGGCGGGGACTGGCGCTCCCGCTCTGCCCGCCGGGCAGCACTTTACACCTGCCTCGCCCCAGCGCGGTCGACGGGGCGGACGTGGGAGCAGCGCGCAGGAAAGCCCTGCTCCCTTCCCGGCTGCCCGCGGCTGGGGAAAAGCCGCTGACCGCGCCGTGTCCCGGCAGCTCTCCGCGCACCGCCGGCGGTTCGCCCGCTCTCTCACCTGGAAAAGCCGGCACGGCGGCCCTTCCCGGGAAGAGAAGGGCCGATGCCCAGGGGCAGCGGGCACCCCCGACGCGGCGCTGCCCGCGGTGACTCACCCCCATGTGCCCGCCCGTCCGCCCGCCCGCCCCGCTGAC
>VYZT01054869.1:56850-70793 GCA_013400735.1 Pomatostomus ruficeps
CGGGGGTGCCGCCGCCAGGTGCCGGGGCGGAGCCGCCGCCCACATGGCCGTCACATGGCGCCCGCCGCCACCGCGCCCGAGTACCGGGAGCCCGGGACCAGCCGGCCGCCCCGGCCCGCACCGCTTCCCCGCGGGCACCGCCCCCCGGGACTGCCGGCTCTAGTCAGCCGCCAGGAGCCGGGGGAAAGCCCGGGTCACGGCGCTGCCGGGCAGGAGCTGCCTGAAAATCCCCCCGGAGAGCCCCAGCCCCGGGGCCCGGCTGGGCTCGACGCCCCTCTGGGAGGCCCGACTCGCTCTTTCGCCTGCAGAAATAAACTCGTCGCAGTTTCTCCCCCCGCCAGGCTGCACCCGGGGGCCGGCCGTGCCCCGTGTGTCGCGCTCCGCTCACCTCCGGGCGCTCCTGCCCGCCGCGCTCCTGCGACATCGGCTCTCTGAAGCGGCCGCAGCTCCAGATAGAGGACAGCCAGCTCAGCCCGGGGTCATGGGTGTGAGAACACGGCATCCGTGCTGGGATAGTGCGATTTTCACTTTCGCTACTCACCCTGTTCCTTTAAATAATAAGGAAATACGACAGACTTCTTGTAAAGGCAAAGCCAGACAAGGACTGCTGGAAACACAATTGCAGCAGACAAAAATCCTTCTGTTCCACTATTCTGTCGAGAGTATTTTAACAGACTGAACACTGTTTCTTTTACCCCTCAGAACACCTTCTGTGCATTTTAACTGCAGTTACCTCGGCCTTATGCTCTGAAAGGGGGTATTTTGCAGCAACAGCTACTTCAAGATCCTTGCTCTGCTGCAAAAGGATTTGTAACTCATGTGCCCTCCTGGCTGTGCTCAACTCATAGGGGTGAGCACATGAGCATGCAAGGAGGATACGTGCCCCCAAACTGCAGGGCAGTCTGTCATAAAGCCCCGGGTACCTCAATAAATCAGATACTTCCCTATTTTTCTGGTTTCCTCAGCAGCTTGAGTCATCCAGCTTAGATGAAGAGTTGGCAAACTGAGTAAATACAGACTATCCTTCCAGGAAGATCTGGCTAACAGTTCATACTAAAGGTGAGGGAACCATGCTCCCCAGGTGTTCAAGGGTCAAACCAAAGTCTGTGCTCTGCCACAGGTTTCCTGGTAGGCTCTGGGACCATGACTAAAAGATTGGAGCAGGACCTCCTTGGTGTAAAGCGCATCTTCCCAGCTGTTCCACCTCAGAGCAACTTGTGTCTCTGCCTTCCAGGCTATCCATGCATTTATTTGTTTTTGCACTTTTCACAGAGCTTCTCCAGCCCCGGAGGATCGAGCCCCTGTGTCTTCCCACGCTAACAGGCATGGACACCACAACTGGGATGCAAACGCTTGCCAGTATACCCTGACCTAACCTGCATTCCCAGACTGTGCTGGGTCTCCCAAGCATCTTACAGGGCATTCCCTGGTTTCTTTAAAAGGAGTCTTGCTTCTTTTTCCCCTTGTCATCCAAAGTGCCAAGAGCAGGACCTTCACTGAGGGCTGCTCATGGAGGCAGCAGAAGGTGTGGGTTCAGTGCCATTCTCCAGCTGAGAGGCTCCAAACCAGCACCTCCTGGAAAGCAGCCCTGGCCACCAGGCAGAGTTATTAGAGGGAGAATTGCTCTCAACTGCTCCTTTGAAACAGCCTAATCTTGCATTAACTACACCTCATGCAGTTAAAGGAAAGCAGTAGTCATGTGGGAATGAGCAGAGACTTAGCTGGGACTTTTTGCTTAAAGAGAGCACTGAGCTCCTGCTGCCTTTGTAGCTTAATACCAGTTGAAATAAACAGGACTAGAAGTCAGTATTTTCATAAGATGAGGGAACAGGTATGTTCTCTTGTAATAAACCCTATGAACCATGTGGACAAAACACCTCAACAGCCTTCCAGAGTGATCTGTGGGAAAGAAAGTCCCCTTCCACAGAGGGACTGTGCTCCAGGAGCAATGCTGCTGCGAATGGCACCTGCACAAGCCACCGGACAGCATCAAATCCTGAGCGGCTCACCAAGAATTCATTAGTCCTGAATAAACACCTACGTCACTGAATAGTTCCCAGCAGCTGCAGAACAAGGTTTCCAGGAGCATGGGACAAGCCAGGGGACAGTCCCCTTGAGCCTGAATAGTCTGTTCTTGTTCAGAACAAATGACAAAGGAAATGACAAGTCAAAATTTGCTTGTGGGAACAAGTTTCTACTTAGTATTAAGGCTATCTCTAGTACATCTGTAGAAATGCCTACACAGTAATTCCAGGTAGTGCAGCAGTAAAGGCAGAGCATTTCTGTGCAGGAGAGAAAAACAGCCCAGAAAGCAGCCTAGTCAGCTGAGCTTATATTTCATAATGGCAGTTTATCGGTGATTTTTGTCTGCACTGGAGCAGCCTACACACATGCAGACTAGAGTCTCTGATCAAGCACATTCTGGAGAATGGCATGTGTCAGAACTGAGTCTCAGAGCGCCCAGGCTTCCAAACAGATGTCAGGGTCCATGTGAAGATTTCTGGAAGAGGAGCTTCCCCTTTACAGTTTGTAACCCCCTTTGTTCAGAAAGTACACACAGCAAAAGCATGCATGGATGCTGCTCCAATTTGCAAGTTTTTCTTGGCTGGGGATGGCCCAGCCTCGTGAGCAATAAGCACACTGCAGACAGTACACACCAACAAACAGCAAGATGTTCTGTCTCACCCCTGAAAGTCAAGAAACTCCAACTCAGTTTGCAAATGAACCCAAGTATCCATCACTGTTGAGCTGTCTTACAAAATTCAAAGGCTATATAAAGAAAAACTACCAGACATTTCTTGATGCAATACCAATTCGCCTCAAGTTAAAAATAAGAAGTTTGGCTGTTGAGACATTTCAGTAGAAGCCTGCTTAGACACGTCTTGCACAACACTGCCAATTCCTATGAAAAGTTAACTGAAGGACAAAAGGCTACTGGAATGGGGGAAAAATGAAGTGTTTTATATATTTCTTCCAATGGGAAGAACAGCTAGTTGCAGGTATCACTGGCTGGAGAATTTCTTAATAACCATTTGAAAAACTGCTGAACATTCCAGTGTTGAGTTTAGCTCATCACAGAACTTGCATTTAAAGGGAGGTTCTCGGACACCCTCCAGTGCTGCTTGGCCAAAAGTAGCTATCAGCGATTTTTAAATTCTTAGTTCATATGCTGCACTTGGAATCCTGATTGCTTTCTTTTTCTTTACACAGTCTGTGGATGTCCCTGCACTGCACGGACACAAACACACGTAGCCAACCAGGCCGAGGAGCCAAAAAGGAGAGCCAAAAAGAGCGAGCAAAAGGAGAGGCCAAAGAGAGAGGGCAAAAAGGAGAGGGCAGAACCCTCTGACTTTATTTATATGTTTTTAGAAATCACCGTGGATTGGAGGTAGAAATTACCACTTCTCAATCACACTGGTTAAAGCATAAATCCATCACAAGTCTCCGCCTAGGAGAATGGAATGAAAACAACAAGGACAGTTAGCAAAAACATGGATAGTTAACAAAAACATGGCCATGTTTACAACAGCATGCGTGAGAAAGTATTACAGCAAAGAGAAACATTGAAAAACTACAAAACTCAAGACAACATCAGTCCATTTGGCCAGCATTTCCAGATGAGTTTTTCTTTTCCCACCCAGCTGCAGTTGAAACAAGGGCCATGGAACAAAGTCCCACTGCTCTAACTCAGGGCATTGATTCCTGCTTACTTGAAATCCTGTGCAGGCCAACTATCCCTCAGTCTTTAAATGGAAACATGCACTGTAGTGTGAATGCATTAATTTATTAAGTTTTAAATCACAGTGCTTGCCTTTCTTATTTCTTATGACACTTGTCCTACCACAGCCATTTTTGACGGGACTTCTTCGAAGAGATTCACCTATTCCTAGCTGTTTTCTGTACTTGCCTATCATTTGCAGAGAAGAGCAGAGAATCTTCTTGTTAACAGAGGAAATGGCCAAATACTGTAACAGTTGCCATGCAAAATCTCGCAGGGCTCACCTTAGCCTAGCAACACCCAGGATCTCTGTGAAGAAAGCCGTAGCGGGGATTTTCAATGCCGCAACAAGCACGGGCACTCAAAATAGCAAGTGGCTGTGTGAGAAGCTGTCTCAGCCACACGTTCCACAGCTCTGCAGCTCCAGTCCCTCTCACATCCTGTCCTCTCCTACATGAGAAGCTTTGTAGCCCCGAGATTAATAACAGTTGTGAGTTCAAAGGCAGTAAATGGAACTACTTCAGTTACTCAAGGCAGAATTTAACACAGATGTCTTCTGAAGTACACTCACTGCTCAGTCACCGTCTATTCCAGGATTAGAACTGACAATATTATCTGAAGCTTTGATCTTCCTTAATCGATTTAATTTACTTCATATAAAAACACACATTTGTATATACAAGGACAGGAAAAATATTTACATATGATTACATATACAAAGTCTCAGTACAGATGCTCACTTTTACAAAATAAATGATGCTAAAATCTGTTTTCTTGAGAATTTTCAGTCTCTTAAGACACTAGGTTGGACCTGTCTTCTTAGCACCAAATTTGTCATTAATAAAGCTTCTAAAACCCCCCTCAATTTTCTTTAATGTGTAAGAAATACATTACATACTAGACATGAGTATTTACTGCAGGCACATGCAAACATAAACTAGAAAAAGTTATAAATGGTTAAGGCACAATGCTCAATTTAGTACTACTGTGCAATCCTCTAGATACTAATGAGTAAAGAAAACAAAAGTAAGCTAGGTCATGTGAATACCATTTACTGGTAGCCTGTACTGATCTTTAAAGTTTAGTCAAACACCACAAATGCAAACACAACCCAAGTCAAGATCCTGTCATGTGTAGAAATATTGCCCAGGAAAACCCCAGGCTGCATATCTGGATTACATGAAACGAAATATCGGACCCTAAGATGTTGATGGCTGAATTCCTGTTCCGAACAGCACGCTGCAAGTAAATACATAAAATTACTAAAAATCCAGGTTTCAACAAACATGACTATAAATAAGCCTAGATGACCTACAGTCAGGAAAGGTAGAATAGCAGGGACCAATGTCACATCTGTGCATGGATTTTGTTACAACTCCAACATTGCATTAAATCTGATGATTTCAATATGCTGCAGTGTCAATTAATTTATTAAAATAAAAACCACCTGCCTCAGTAATTAATGAAGGTGCGTTAGGAGAACTAACGTTAGGAGACATTCTTCAACCTCTTCAGAGACATGCTGAATGTAAATGAGCAGTTAGTGGTTCCCTAAAAGACTGCCCACATACATCAAGCATGCACATGAACTCTGAGAAGCACAAGGATTCAAGCTAAAAACTGCAATATAAGAGCAAAAAATGAGTTAAATGGCAAATACACTTGCTGGATATTGGATGCTACTGGTATGTGTAGGCTTTCATACACCATCAGCATGACAGTAAAAGTAGAAATATTTAAAAGGATCAAAGACTAATTATGGAAATTCCCATGTATAGCACTGGGGGCAGGTGAGTTCTAAGAAAAATGATGGAACACATGGAACAAAAGTACAACTGAGATTCCAATGTGAAAACACAAAATGAGAAACTCATGCACTGAGAGTGATCTTCCTCCGTCGCAGTGGGTAGCGCCTTCTCTTGGGGGAATCTGTGGCTTTTCTTCTTTTTAGCAAAACATAAGGATTTTTACTGGGAACAGTTTCTGTTGGTGTGACTTCTCCTGCTGGTATTAAAGCTTGGACATTGCTTTCCTCCTTTGCCTTGCAACCAGAAAAGACTTCTTGCCGCAGCTTGCAGAGTTCCAAGGTTGGTTGCCAAGTTAATGCTCGGGAAAAACCTTCTGCTTTTTCTATGAGTGCTGGAATAGACTGCAAAAACAAACCCAAGTATCTCAAGTTACATGGGAAGAGCAATGGTTACAAGGAATGCAATATGCTAATTAGATTCAGACAGGCACAAAAGCTTCAGTGTCTGCAAAGATGACGCTCAGGATGGCAGGTGAGGGATGGGAACACAGAGCTACTGCCCCAGTAGAGAGGTGCCTGCACTCAGAAGCCATGCAAAGAGTATGCCAAGTTGAAGTGTCCCCTCATGACATCTCAGAGCTGAGAAAGTATCACAGGAACACCACAGCTGATGCCTAAGCAGGTATTGAAGTAATAAATGTTATCCTCCAGATGAAGTTGTACAGATCTTCAAAAGATGTTCTATTTCTCAGATGCTGCAGGTTCCAAGATGTCAGCAGAAGTATTTCCTACAGCCACAAGGTAATCTTCCCTACCACCATGTGAGCGGGAATGCTTCACAAACACAATGCTTTACCTGCTTCAAAAGCATACACACAGGCTTTTTTCTACCACACTATAAGGAAGATGAGTTAGAATTCCTGTTTTGTGGCATATTACCAGTTCAAGAAGGTAAGAACATATTCTCTTGGAGCACAAAGAGGCCTCACCTGCATTGCTTCGCCGATCTGTTTGGACACCACTTCTGTCGCCTGCTTCAGATCTGTGATGAAAGCATCTACAGACAAACACAGAGCCCAAATCAACTTCTGAAACATACCTCTTTCCCCCATTACTCACCATCAGAAATCAGACAGAAAACCAGTGAAGTCCCTGTATAAAACCTAAACCTGCAGCACATCCCTTTCACTGTAACACTGAGGATGAGAGCTGGCATGGTTTCTTACTAGTACTATTCCTTATCACTCAAGTTGCAGTAGAGGCTAGCAGTCTCAACTATAGAAAGCCCCATAGTTGTTACTTAGAAAACACAAAGCCAGTATTTGACATAAAAGAAGAGTTGTAAAGAAATAATTACACAAAAAGATTTGTTTTCAAAACTTTTAAGCTCATACTACATTTGATAAAAACCACATAGAACACAGAGAATGAACACCACTGTGGAGAACATGAGATGAAAAAAACCTATTTTAAGGAGGCGAAATAAATCATCCTATGTCTCTAACAAGTTGGCTTTTACAATAAAGGCTAAATTTTTTTCTTCTGGCTTAACTTACCAAGCATTAACACCAAAAAGAACCAAGCATAAATAACATGAACTGCATTAATTCTGCTGTGCTAATAAGGAAAGAAAAAATCCCCAGCTTTCAGGAACACTGAAGCAGGCAGCAGGTGCAGAACACCAGAGGGAATACAGCACATATTCGACTGTAGTAGCAATATGACAAGATCATTAGTACTTTAGTTCTGTCTTCAAGAGTTAAACTCTAGGCTATTATGAAACTGTTTTGCATGTTTCCCATCCACAAAACTTAAAATGAGCAGACTAGCCTGCTTCTGGAAGTAAGGAACCTCACCTCCACTACTATTAGTTTTCTGTAGGGTTTCCCCAGAGCCTGCAGTAGGACACAGTGTCAGGTGGTGCACAAACCCCTAAACCCTGTCAGGGTTAAACACAGCATTCTTTTTTGAAGTCAGTCTTGTTAGTGCTGCTGAAGATAACTGAAGTCAGTCATTGCATTCTAGCACAGGGTTACAGTGATTCCCTGCTGAAACATGGTAACCACCAAGAGATGGTGTTTGTTAAGCTGTCCACATGTCCAATGTGCTGGTCAGACCTGGTTTAAGAACACCCGATCCCTATAAAAACATGGACACTAAAATGCACCATCATTCAGTCTGAAGAATAAACAGTCCAGCAGCAGCCTCTTTAAACACATCACAGAGCCCTAAGGGTGGGCACTCTCTAAAAGAAGGATATGTTCATAATGAAGTATTCTTACACTACGGTATTGGCATGAGAAGACTGGTGACCTTATGAAATGGCAAGGAAGGAGTTAAGTAAAGGAGAAATGATTATTTGGATTATTACACAGAAAGACTGACACACAGTTAAATGAAATTTGCCTGCAGGAGTTCAGCTTGCCATAGATGGCATTATATTCTTCAGTGTTCAAGGCTTTCCAAAACATAGGGAAATGAAACAAGGAAATGAAAGGTATTGAGTAATCTAAGCATTTTTGGTTTCTAGCCACTGTAGTTGCTAAACTGGGATAAATAAACTTCCCAAAGACTACATAATACTAAAATTCTGCACAAACTCCATGGTATCTTTGCTACATCTTTGCTGTTACCAAACCCAAAACCACAATACCATAGTGCAAGCTGCTACTAACTTGCAAGTAGTTGACTGACATCGGAAAAGCCTGGATTTGGATACTAGAAACCAAAAGGAACCCAGATATGAAGTGACACTTTATATTCCTCCTACTAGCTGCTTTGCTGCACAGGCTGGCACTGCTGGAAGCAATGTCTCCCATCTACAAAGTGGAAATAATGCTTAGAATGAAGTCAGATCAGCAGGGTGAGAACTGGAAGATTCAGCTCAGCTCCTCAAACTCTGAGCACCACTGCTTCTTACACCAGCTTTACATCACATGCAGTAATTCATAGTGAAGGTTTTTACTTTTCAAATTAGAACTGCACTGCTGAACTCTGTCATTTTTCAATACTTAACAACAGGCAACACAAAACTTCCCATTTCTTATGGCCAGCCGCAAGAGAGCACATCCCAATCACCCACTGCAAAATCCACCACCTTGTGCCAAGGAGTCTGTACCAGGCATCTTTCCAAAGCATGCAGCAAACTTACAACATTGTTTGCAGCTCTGTTCCTTCATCAACCCTCACAAGTGACATGGGCAGGATAAAATCTGTGTCCTATTTTGCAGGTTGGGAGAGTCAACACTGCCATCACTGAGTCCTACACAACAGCTTTCAACTCCCTGAAGGAACTGACTGATTAGGAAGAGAGGCTGAAGCATTTCTACTGCTCATGTAAAAAGAACACAAGAACAGACAAAATGTACTGTCAGTGATCCATCCACTCCACATCTGGCCTCCACCAGGAGGATGAAGGAAAGAAGAATGAGGGTAAGGAGTAAGGGTGGGGGAAAGAAGTAAGGATGGGGGAAAGAAGTATGGATGGGGGTAGCTGTGTGACAATTTCTCCCCCATAAACACACAGAGTGGCTTTTGCCTGTAAGTACAGTGCCTCACTGCAGGCAGCACTCTAATAGGAGAAATGGACACAGCAAAACTCAGGCAGCAATACATTCACTTATGACAAACTTCTAGTTTTCAGTTAGTTATTTAAATAGCCAATAATTTTAAACAAGCTTAAAGAAAGAAAACTTCTTAAACATTTACATCTAGTCAGTAAGTAAGACAGTGTTTTCTCCCAGCAAACTCTTTACCTTGAGAAGGCTGAGGTCTTATCTCTGCTGGTTTTACCACAGGCTGGTAGAGCTTCTACGTGTTCAAAAAAAGTAAAGAAAGAAAAATTGTGAAATACCCTCTTGGTTTAATAGATATCTAATATACATATAGCAGTCAGAATAATGGAGATGGTGGTGGAATTATTTAGATCAAGAATGTATTAGAGGTACCGTCTATAGATACTTAAGTTACTGAAAATAGTATTCTGGTTAACACAGTTAAGTTCACTGTAAACACATCTCCAGAATCTGCTTTAGTTTGCAGAATTCTAATTGTTAAAGCATGAGAACTGACATCCACGCGTTTTGGGAGTATTGCCACCTGCTGCAGGACTGAGGAAGAAGAGCTGGCCCAGCTTCTCAGGAGCCATTCACAGAACCAGGATGCTTTCATAGAGCCACGGACTCCAATAAAGGGTACATTAAGACAAAAAGTGAAGAAGAAGAAAAGTACTTAAACAACTACACCCTAGCCCTGCAATTACTTATGCAGAAGTAAGAATACACTGCTTCACAACTTGTGAGTCTGACAGCAGTTAACTGAGGCATGAAGTAAACTAATAATAAATTAATACAACCCATGCTTAGTTATATTAAAGGTGGAATGAGAAGCAACTAACAGGGAAGAAGGAAACAAAGCAAGGCCACGGGAACACAAGTTATATCATCTGCAAGTTAGTGTTCTCTACTTCAGGAGCTGTCCCCCAAACCTTCTTCAAGCAAAAGCAAGTAAGGGAAAGTTAATTATCTTTGCTGTAGTTTTGCCAGAGAAATTTTTTCACAGTTCACACAACTTCTTAGCAAGTTTGCAGTAACAGCTCCAAGCAGAATAAACATTGCTTGCATTGGCCTCAAACTCTACCGAACATATTGACTGAAAACCCACAGGACCACCTCTTGCTTTGGCAGGGAGATCACCACAATAAATGAGTGGTCCTCTCTAGATAAATCACATCTTCATGGCTGCTCTTTATGCCTCAGAAAGCATCACAAGGTTAGCTATGGTCATGGAAGAACACAAGAAATCCTCAACCAAAAGCAGAGAAACCACCGGTACCTTAGCAGAAGTAGCTGAGAGATGAAAAAAAGAAGACCCTTTACAGAGATAAACTAAGCTTTCCATATTTCTTACATATATTTCTACATGTTTTTACAGGGCTAAACTAAACTTTTGCAGACAATTTTAATTAAAATAATCATCTAGTTGTGGTGGTGTAAACTTTGAAGAGATTAGCAAGAGACAAAAGGCAGCATGAGAGACATTCTAAATAACTAGTGCACTGTGGGACTCAGCGGAAAGATTAAAAGATCTTGTTAAATCTTGGGTGTTACACAATAGCGTATTTTATTTTAGTTGATTTTGTTTGTTTCTTTTACATATTTGATATACTGACAAAACAGAGAGATCACAAAAGGCAACATAAGTTAGAAAATATCTCAGGTGTAAGACAAATGTGTGTATCCATGCACTTTTCTTTACTGTAAATCATCTCTGCCTGGCTAACCTAGAGAGTAAACATTTGTCAATTTTAGTCCCCAGAAATGCAATGCAGGCTCTTACACAACTGTCTAAAATATCCCTGTCTTCTTTAGTACAGAACAGCTGAAGTTGGAAAGGACCTCTGAACACCCTCCTGAAAGATGGGCCAATTAGGACAGTTGCTCAGAGCTTCATCCAGTCCACTTTTGAGTATCTCTATGAATTTCTCCAAGGATGAAGACTCCACAGTTTCACTGGGCATCTTATGCCAGTGTTTGACTCTGCCTCAGCCTCTTGTTTTTTGCTAAAGCAATCCTAACTAATGAGGAGGTAAGCAAAAGGGAGGCCTAACATAACTTCAGGAATGAAATCTAGCAACCAAGGACATGACTGGGTTGTTTAATGCAGTAATTCACTTTACACTGAGTGTCAAAATTCCCACAGAATTTACTGCACTGATCCATTAATTAATGAAAAGCCTTGCTTTTTCATGCTTTACTGAAAGTACTTACTCAATGTAGTTACCAGCTCCAAAAAAGTGCTTAGGAAGCCACTGACTTTTTTTAACAGTCATACACTGCACGTGATACTATCTATCTGTATGTAGTGCAAGATTTAGTACCTCAACCAGCCCTTGGGCAATGACTTCAGGAACTCAGATGTGACAAGATAAATAGGTGTCTACTGGTTTGTAAATCATGAGTCACTAGGTTGAAGCAATCTGCTCCAGCTTCTTTGTGCCACAGACCCAATTCAGTCACAGCCACAACTTTGCTTTGTAGCAATCCTTAGTTTACTGCAGAACCACTTAATGAAAAAATCAATTTCATTTTATGATAAAGAATCAAAAGCGACCATGGGAAGGAGCTTAAAGGTCAGCACCGGATGATTAATTTCTTCAAGTTATACGTGGTCAGCAGCAGCCATATGCAAAGGTTTTCTGAAAGTCTCAGGTTACTCACCAACATCTCTTGCTCTGCTTTCATGGTTTGGATAGCATGCACCAGGATCTTTTTAGGCCACTGTTTACGCCTAGTTGCCGTCTCTACTATTAATTCATCAAATTGATCCTCCAGAATTTTAATGCTGGAACCTGAAAGTGACAAACACACAAAGTTACTGTGGAACTCTAAGACCTTTATTTTTTTCCTGAGAAAAACTTATCAGGAAAAAGCAGCTTTAGATCTCAAATAAAAATATCATGCAGGATTATCAACATAGAGATAAATGTACATCTTGAATCTCCTTGCTAAGGTAGTATAGAAATTGGAGCATAACTTGATGTTGGCCAGTTATTTTGAAGTAAATGATGTGGAGGGCAGGGAGGCAGAGAACTATCCAGGGGAAAAAATATTTAAATATTTCCTATGAACTCTGAATCTGTGACTAAAGTCTTATGAAGATGGCTGTCTTTTGAGGTCATGTATTTTTCAACTGAAGGAGGGCAATGCAAGATGCAGCAAGAAAAATGGTTTATCTATGTGATTTACAAGCATTAAACAAACTCCAACTGTACAAACAGCACTTTGAAGCCTAACTGATTTTATATCACAGTGCACAAATAAGCAGTTTAACATTTAAATTTACTATTCCCACTAATGTGTTGAGTACAACTTGCAAGCCATGCAATGTTTTCAATATAGTAGTAAAGAATGGATTTTGAGCACCCTCTCTGGGTCACTCTGTGCAGAATCATGTGATTGCAAAACTCAGAAAGGCAAAGTCAAGGTTTTAAGAGTTTGCAGGTTTGTTTTGGTTGTTTAAGATCACCATGAAACCATTTAAATACAGACAAGAAAGACTTAAGCCACTGGTCAACATAAACATGGAAGGCACAAAATGCCAGATCTCTTGGTGACTCAACCTGGATCAGAGATAGGCACAAGTAAATCTATATCAAATTAAAAAACACCTGTTTTATGCTAGCTGTAGGCACATGACAGTGTCTCAGTTTTGCATTTTGCATCACGAGATCAGTGCATTTTTGATATTGCAGTCGAAGTAGCTGGAGTTCTACCATTCTAGAACTACAACTGCAGAAATTTCATAGAATCAGAAAACAGTCTGGGTTGGAAGGGGCCTTTAAAGGTGACCCAGTCCAAACCCCCTGCAATAAGCAGCGATATTTTTGACTAGATAATATTGCTCAGAACCCACATTTACTCAGAGCTTCCTGACCAAGAAACAGTTCAATGTTTTCAGTTCAACAGCTTCATAGTTCAATGTAACTGTATTTTCAGCTTTGTGTAACTGTAAAAAGCATCAACCTGCAGGCAGAGAGCACCTAATGCCAACACAGCTGAGTGAGTGAACTGCACTGAAATTTTCTTTGGACGCCAGACTACCAAGAATCTCCGTTACCATTGCTCTAAAGACAGTAATTACAAATTTATTGTTTCTATTACGTATTTTATATAGCAGTAATTTTGAACACTTAATTTGTATATTAAATAGCAGCAACAGACAGTCTCCCAGGGTCTTTTGATAGAAGAGATCTTGGTCACTGCCCCCAACACTCTGGCCGGAAGGGCCCTCCAGAGTCTCCCGCTCACGGCGGAGTCAAATCCCATTTCAGAACAAATTTCTCAGAACACTTTTGTCCAGACGGTTTTTGGAAGCCTCCAGTGCTGGAGACAAGCTCTCTGGGCAGCCTTTTCCAATGCTCTGTTATTCTGAGCTTTTGCTTCCTTACGACAAGTCCGAACCTCCCCTTTCAATCGGCCCTCTTTTATCTCTGGGCAAAACCAAACCAAACCAACCCCCCCCCGGCAGGAAACGAACGGAACCCGCCGCCTACCGCTCTGGAGACGGGAGTCATCCGCGGCCTCCTCCCAGGGTTGCCCGTTAATGGTCACGTTCTCCCGCACCGCTGTCTCGAAGTTCTGCAAGACACGGAACAGGCTGAGAATCCACCCATCCATCCATGAATCCATCCATCCCTGCCGCGGGAAGGGCCTCTCCCGCCTCACCGCCCTGCCCGGGGCCCTCCCTGGGGCAAGCCACCCGCTAACCCCGGGTGCCAGGCGCTGCCAGCGGGGCCCGCCGGGCCCTGTCCCGGCACAGGACGCTCCCGCTCCCCGCTCACCCAGAGCGCGTCTGCCTCAGCGGCGGCCCCGCCGGGCTGTCCCTGCGCCAGGGCCCGCACGAAGGGCGCGCACAGCTCCAGCACCTCGCCCAGCCCGCGCCGCGAGCAGCAGCGCACCCGCGGGTCCCGCCGCGCCT
>VYZT01054869.1:71295-92746 GCA_013400735.1 Pomatostomus ruficeps
GGGGCCGGCCTGAGGGGACCCTCTCCCCGCGGCCCCCCCGGTCTCAGCGGGTCTCTGTGTGCTGCAGGCGGCCGTATCGGCGCTCGTGGTGGTGTCGGAGCAGGTGGGCGAGTTCCGGAGCGTCGTGGAGCTGTCGGAGAGGTGCGAGGCCGGCGGGGATCCCAGCGCCCACTCGTGTCCCGGGCGCGGGGTCCGCGCTTTGGCGGCGCCTTGGGAATTGACGGGGGATGCGCTGCCCTCCTCGGTCAGGCCGGCCCTTCTTGTCTATAAAACCTGGGTTCTCTGTGGTCTTTGACACTCCCACACTCTATGCCGTGCCTAGATTCCCAGGGTTTGTCCTGCCATGCTTGGGAGTTCACCCCGTTCAAGAGGTTTCTCCAGAGGAGCAGCGCAGTGTTACTTTGAAGGTAAAGCACGGCCGCTAAAATACTGCTGGGACTTTTCAGGACAGACAACAGGATGCTCTAGTCTGCCTGATTTACCTTCAGGTCTGCCCAGTGGTTTGTCTGTGCTCTGTGATCCAGGAGACCCAGCGGACCAAATCCCAGGGGTCTCCCAGCACATCCATTTGTCCGTGTTAGTCCTTAAAGTAGAATTGTTCACTGGAGTCATCTGGCTGCATTACTGCAGTGAAAGGGTTTTAAAAATCCCAGGTGTTCTTTACTTACAGCAAACAGCATGTGCAGATGTCCCTTTGTTAACATGGGAGCTGGAAGGCAACTGTTTGTGGCCTTATCCTGAAAATCTCAGGGAGCTGTCTCCAGCCATTTAATGTTACCAAGTTATTTATGGGCCTTGTTTTAATTCCCTCTGCTGCTACTGTGAAAAGTTAGCTTAGAAGCAGGAGTATTTAGAATAAGAAATCTGTATGCATATATATGTAATGATATCTATATAATGAAAGGGTTTTTAAATAAAGAAGGTAAATCCTTCAGATTTCTAAAACCTGACTGCACAACGAACAGTAATGGCAAGTTCTAAAACACAGAATTTCAGAACAATGAAGGAAACTCCAATTTAATCACAATGCTGCGTTCATGACCTTTTCCTCTTTTAAGGGCAGTGAGATTTGCATCTTTTATTCTTGCAGGATCTGGATGCTGCGCTGCCTCTTATAGAACTTTACAAAGACAAATTGGTGGGCATCGGAGAAGTGAGTAGAATTCCATAACTTGTGTAAACCTCTCCAGCAGCAGCTGTCACTGGAATTACAAAAACTGAGTCAATGCTTGTTTTTCTGTATGGGATAAGAATTGCTATCAGCCTGAGCAAGCACTAAGTCTGATTGGTAGTTCTCTTAATGTGCTTTCCCTTGTAAATTTGCCTGATTCCCGCTTTTCCTTCATTATCATTAATAGAAAGTAGATGGAATTTATGCTGGTGGAGTCGTAGGAAGATTACAAACTTACTCTTTCTCGTGTTGCACCCAAAGGCAGATCCTTCCTGCCTTGTTCTCTGACAAAGTTAGGCTAAGGTGTGATTTCAGTACACCACACTGACTTGTACAGTTCTTTTTTTTAATCCTTCATCTGTCTGTATCCATCTGTTGTCTCCTGTCTTACATTTGTTTATAAATGAATTGAGGTTTTAGGATGGAGTCTGCCTCTGTTTGTGTGTTGGTACCAGAGGAACTTACGTCTGGTTCTGCAGTGGCTGCAGAAAAAGCAGGTTTTGACAGAGCTTTGTAGCTAAATTTGCCATGTTGTACTGTATATGAGAGACTTCTTGTTATGTAACTGTGAATGGGACTGCTTTGGCAAACTTTAAATTTTGCCTGAACATGTTTAGATCAAAAAAGTACAGAATTAATGAGTAATTTTTGCTAGGGATTGGACTAAAGCTATGGATTCAGGTCAGAAATTTTACTTATATTGGAGCTCCATGTTTGAGATGTAATCTGACATACTATTCAATAGAATATAAACCCCAGAAAAACAATTACAGATTAAAATGTTAAATACCCTTGTTAGTAGCTGTCTGCCCACAAATGCTTTCATAGTTGAAAACCTTGTGGTTGAGAATGGATTCTGTTTTTGAGTTAAGCTGCAACTGAGCTCATTTGAATTGCAGTCTCTAGTATACATACTTTGAAATGCTTTGCAGTTTTGTATGTCTGATTAAGATTGTGTTAAGTGTTAGGTCTGTAAAACCTTTTCCCTTCTATTCTTTTACTGTAGGTTGGACTAGATTTCACTCCCAGATTTGCCAGCACTGATGAACAGAAGGAAGGACAAAGACAGGTTTTGATCAAGCAGATTGAGCTGGCAAGAAGACTGGATTTGCCTTTGTAGGTTTTATTTACATTAGAAGGAGAATTTTCCAGATCTCAGTAACATGTGGAAATATTTCCCTGGATTTATGATTACTAAGTGCCCACATAACTTTTCTTAGATGGATTAAACTGGCATTAATGTCAGTCTCCAGTTTGAGATTTAATTATAGAATTTTCCTTATGTTTGCACTTCTGTACAGTCATCTTATGTGCCCTGTTCTTGTTCTGTGTTCTTATTTCTTCACTGTAGCTGAAATTATTCATATGTATGTCTCTGGGTTTTTTTCTTGATAGAGAAGGTGTACTACAGATTAATTATTTTCATCCCAAGGTACTGTTTGTTTGTGTTTGCAAAAAAAAAAAAGGTATTTGGCTTAATTTCCTAATTTGGCTGGGCCTCTCCTTGCTGTGCAGAAACGTTCATTCCCGCTCAGCTGGGAGACCAACCATTAATCTCTTGAAGGAACAAGGTATGCTTTTAATGCATTTCCTCTGCCGTGGCTTTTGCCAGCAGGGTTTTTCCAGTTGTGCCATGTCCTCACATCAGTTTGTGCATGTTAAATTCGGGAGCAACAGTGCAGAGGTTCTGTGCTCATTCTGTGTGGGACCACAGTCCCTTTGGAAGCTGTTCCTTGCTAATGATTTGGTTTGCTTTGTTTCTCCAAGGTGCTGCCAAGGTGTTGCTTCATGCATTTGATGGGAAGCCGTCTATAGCGATGGAAGGGGTGAAAGCTGGATACTACTTCTCCATTCCTCCTTCCATTATAAGGAGCGAGCAGGTAACGTTCTGTCCTGGGTCTGCCTGGGGTCTGCTCCTCCTCCCTGCATTGCACATTTTTACTTTGGCTGCATTTCTGCTTGGGGCTTTTGCTTTAGCTGGACTTCGGAGGGGGAATTCTGGCTAAAACAGCTCAGCTATTCCTGAGAAACAAGGGGGTTTTTTTCTCATTTTGTTGTGGTTTCCAGTGAACTCTTCTTCGGAAGCTTCTGTCACTGTAATGTTTTAGAGTAGGGACACGACACTTAGAAAAGGAGTAGTTTCTGTGATGGGACTGGTTTCTGTGATAAGGTCAGGAAATGTAAGACAGGAAAAGACTTGATTTAAGTGGAGGGAGTATGAGGGATGGATATAAACAGGGATGAGGTTAGGTACTTAGGAGGAAGGAAAGCAAACTAGGGTTGAGAGGTAAAAGCAGACATGAGGAAAAGATGCACAAAACCCAGCAAATCAGAATTGCCCTGGCAACTCTAAACATTGGGTGTTTTGTGCAATATAACTGCATGATTTAATAAATAACAGTGAATTCAGTGTTGAGCTAATAGTACTTCGGATATTTAGGAAACAGGAGAACCCTAATTTGAAAGGACTTCTTGAGCAGCTCCTGGTGTTCTTGGTTCCATTCAGGGAGGGATAAAATGTAGACCATAGCACCAAAGTCTTCTGATACTGCCTTTACATGTAGGGGATATCCTCCCTTCACAGTTTTTTTTCCCACAGGTGTAAGTGCATAAAGCATTTAATGGCTGTCTTATTTTCTTCAAGAAGCAGAAGCTTGTGAAACAGCTGCCTCTGGAAAATATGTGCTTGGAAACTGACTCTCCTGCTCTGGGGCCTGTAAAACAGGTAAATGATGGGAGGAAGGGAGGGAGGGAGGGAGGGAGGGACTTCTGTGTATTTGAATCCAAATCTGTGCCTTGTGGAGGTCAGTTACTGGCAAGGGACAGTGAAGTTGTGTAAGCATGGATACAAAAGAGGAAAGAGGCTACAAAGGGAACATAATCCGAGAGGAATGGATACATGTCATTTTTCCTGCCACACCTGCCACAATGTGACTGAAGTTGTGTCAGGAAGTACTGAATCTGCAACCCTTGTGATCTCTAGGGATCTGTAACTTGGTTGGTTGGTTTGTTTTTCAGGTGAGAAATGAACCCAAAAATATTTACATTGCCGCTGAATACATCGCCAAAATTAAAGGAATTCCAGTTGGAGAAGTTATAGAAGTGACTACACAGAATGCACTAAAAGTATTCCCCAAACTTCAGCACTTTCTTCGGATATAGATTCAGAAACTGAAATATATGATATTGCAGAAAGTATTACTTGTGGTGTATTAATAAAACCAGCGTGCATCTTGTGTTAAAGTGGAGTTTTGCTGTTGGACGGTTCAAGAAGCAAGCCGTGTTATATAGCTAGATAGGATGAAAATAGGGAATTTCTCAAAGGCCTTTGGTGTGCACTATATTAATAATCTCTTGAATGTGATAAAGACACATTGTTCATTTGCATCTCTCATGTCTCTGACCAAATACTTTCTAAAGAAGAGCACCATAAAACTGTCACTTTAGTTTCTCAGACTGCTTGCCAGTTGCTCCTAGTCTGGAAGATGGCTACTGTGCAGTGCCTGATGTCCCCTTCATTCTTTATTTCTGCGGACTGAAAGTCACAAGTTGTGGACCTAGTCCTGGTAAGAAAGCTCCTGTTACAACTTGGGGACTACACGTCCCTTTCTGAGCCATTAAGAGAACCCAGCTGGATGGACATTCTCAGTCTGTTGTGCTGACTGGACTCTGAGGGGTGCAGAAGCAACATCTTTTCAAAATACAGTTGGGAGGAAAGAATTATAGCCCTCTACTCCTATCCTTTTCCCTTGTATAAAGTAACTTAACAGTTGCTGAGATCTTGGCTATTTTGAGAAGGATTTTCTTGGATTGTTTAAATACTTTATTTTTGAATTGTATTCAAAGAAAAAAGCCTGCGTTTGGTCTTAGTTCAAGGAGTCACTCTTCTGACTGCTCAGTATCAGGAGACACAGGATGTGAAAGGGAGACGAGCTCAATTTTGTCATATCTTGGAAGTGGTCTCTGGATTCTGCTATGTTGGTGACTGTCCTGAAAATTGAATTTTATGCTCCCTCACAGCACCTGTGAGGATGTGGGCCTGTGAAATACTGATCAGAAATTTTTTGTCTATAAACCAGCAGTAGAACGAGGTGAGTTTTACGTGACACCCAACTGTTCTGAGGGCCACTCAGGAAGTGGAGGTTTTTTCTGTCTGAGGAGTTTTACCAGGTCAATGGAGAAAATACCTAAGTGTTGACTTAGTTCATGACCACCTCAGGGGTGGGAAGGGGCAAAAGCTTGCAGCGTAAGTGATGCCCCATCTTAAAGTTTTGTTTTCCTCCACGTTGTCTTCCTCAGTTTCTTAAAATCACATTGTCAGGAGATTTTTTTGCTGTCTTTATCAAACAGCTCTGTTTTGCCTTTTGACTCGAGGTAGCTTATTAAGTTTAAACATATGTTCTTAAAACAGTTTTTGGCATGGAGCAAACGACCAAATTTGCATAATATGTCTCTATTACAACATGTATTTAGAGCAGCAAACACCTGGATTTTTGCTGAGTGTTTGCTCCAGAGAAGTTAGAGCCATTCCTTATCCTGGACCTACAGGCACCATTTCCACTAAATTGGGCAAAGGACGAAGTTTGCCTCCAGATGGTGCTAGGGAACAGGTGTACAACCGTCGTCAGAATATTACTGTGATTCACTTGATGATTAATAATCATGTCATTGCAGATGCTAAGCATGGGATACCAGGCAGCCTTACATGTGCTTCCTGCTGCCTGTGTGTTGGGAAGGCTCCCAGTATTGCTTGGGAATGCAATTATTTACAGAGATGCTCCAGGTAAGAAGTCAGGGAGCATCCAAATGTTTGCAAAGTTTTGACCTAATTATTTTTCTCTATGGAATTCGTAGCATTGGATGGAAACACTGGTTTTGCAAAAAGGGGGAATATCAAGTAGTCTCAAAATCCCTGTCTCTTCAGGGGAGTGGCATTGCTGTGGTTCAGCCTTAGCCTCGCAGTGGGATGGCGCCTGAGCATTTGAATCCCTTTTGCTGCTGCAAAAGCCTGTAGGCATACTCACATCCTGCAGCTCCCGTGTGAGCAGGGCACTGCCGAGGGGGGCAGCCCCTTGTGGGCTGTGGGGCCTCTGGGACAGTCCCTGTTCCCTCCAGGAGCAGGGCACTGCCGAGGGGGGCAGCCCCTCATTTGCCGTGGGGGCTCTGGGACAGGCCCTGTCCCTGTTCCCTCCAGCAGCAGGCCTGGAGCTGCTTTTGATGGTGCAGGAGTGTGGTTGAGGCTGGCAAATGCGGCCTGGAGTTGCTTCCCCCTGGGCCAGGAAAGCTGGCATTGCAGAGCTGTGGGCAGGGCGAGCCTGGCAGGGAGCCCATGGCCAAACAAACCAGCCTTGTCCTCTCCTTAGACCTGCGGCGCCGGAGCTAAGTCAGGGAGTAGGTGACCTGGAGTTCCAGAGGAGGAAAATGCAGTGTCATTCCCACCCTGCCTTGGCATCCCTGACACACAACAAGGATCAGAAGCAGCACCCTCTTCCCAGTGCTGCTGGTTTGGCTGTGTGAGCTGTGCTCCAGTCCCTGCACTCAGTGCTAGGGGTGGGCAGCAGGCATTGGAAATAAAATTGTTGCTCTGCACAGGAAACCCAACTTTTTAAGGTGCTCACTCAGGACTGGTGGCACTGTTGTGCAGTTAGGAGGAAGTGCGGTTTCTGAGCTGGAAAACATTGCTGATCCTCAGCAGTCATTGAGTAACTTTAGCTCAAAAGGGGAATTTATCAGAAAGCTTGGATTTCTGCCTGCCTTGCAAGGCTAACACCTGGCCTAAAGGGGCTGGGCAAGGCAGGATGACTTTGGGGGAGCTGTGTGGCTGCACACTGTGAAGCTCTCCATCCCCACAAAGGTTGGCCTTAGCAACATCAGTGTGTGTGTGCTGAACCGTGCTGCAGCCTCTCAGGGTGTCTGGATAAACCATGCCTTCACCTAGGTAACACAGGACACTGAAGTGGTCAAGGATGTATTGGAGGAAGGCCACAGTGCAAATTTAACTTTTGGGAAAGTTAGTGGCAACCTGAGTTTTCTTTTCAGCTGTGCCTTCAACTTTGGGGTTCACACACAGCCCAGGTGACCTCTGTCTCAGAGAGAGGAATGGCACAGATTATCTGCAGCAGTGTGGAAAGTGGCAGGTCCCAATCTCCATCTGGTACCTTCAGCCATCAGCTTTCCTTGGGATGCTACGAACAGCAGATCTGGTTGCACTTTGCATGACTCCTCATGTTACTTTACCTTGCAGGATGTACGTGGAGTGATGAAAAACCAAGAAAAGGCTCTATCTGTGCTCACTTAAATAGTCTTTGGAGGGCTGCAGCTGGATGACCCTCTGGGGGCTTCTCCTCTGAAATTTGTTTTTAGCCATGGATTACAGGGCCTGAATCTCCTGAACTCTGTGACAAAGTGCTCTCAGTTTTTCCAGAATTTGATGTGGGAATAAGTGAGGAGATGGTGATGAGGCCAAGTGGATGAAATGCAGTTTATTCCTACTGTTTATCATGATAAAAGTTTAGACAAGTTGATTGAAGACTTTTACTGAAGGTGCTTCCAACAGACTCCTATGCAATGCACAGATAGGCTCTTTAGAAGCAAAAGCAAATAAATAATTGCACGGAAATGCAACTTTCATCACTTACGAAGTTCTGCTTTTGTTTGTTTTTTCATTAATGCAGGCTGGGGTGCGATCCTCTGTTCCCATTACAGAGCAGGAAAGTGAATTTGAGAAAGTCACTGGCTTAGCATAAAGCTTTATTGTTCTCCTCTTTGCTTTCTATATGCAGTACAAAGATACCACTGAGATCAAAGAAAGGATATGAATTGCCATAGCACCCAGTTGTCTCAACCTTTTCCTCTTCAGCAGGTGGTTATCCATCTGTTCGTTTCCCCTGCTGGGGTTGGCTTTTCTCTTAGTGTGTATCTCTTGGGGCATGGGCATATAAACCCTGAGTGCACTGGGTAGCAGCCCCACCACGCAGTGAGTGCCAGCTGCCTCCTCCAGGGGCTGGTGAGTTTTTATGTCCCTTTGAGCTACTGTGAATGACTAAACAATGAGAAACCCTAGTGAGGATCATGGTCCTGATGAACCCTGGGGCAGGAGCGGATACCCATCTCCCCAAATGCCTGGTGCAGTGCTCAGAGAGATGCTGCCAAGCACAGGAGATCAGTGCCACTACCCTGCTCAGGTCTGCTGATGAAAACGGGGGTGTGGTTCCCCTGAGGAAGCAGAAATGATGAGGCACTGGAATCCCTCTGAGGCATGGCACTGAGGACAAGGAGTCTGGAGGAGCACATCTGATGTCCTGTCAAAGTGGCAGAACCAAAATACACGTGCAGTGTCTGGGTGAGAGAATATGCCTTGTACCCTGCCTCCAAGGGCAGGTGAAGGGCTGTGACCGCATTCAGATGAACCCAGCCTGGCACAGCAGAGCAGCGGCTGTGTTGTGGCTGAGCAAACCTCCAGCTGCCCAGAACAAGGGTGAGCACAGCTGCCTGAATGACCATGAAGGAGCACCAACATGTGGGGAAGCAGGGCCACATCCTGCTGTTTTGGAAGGGCAGGGAGTGAGACACGGAAGAGTGAAGAGTGACAATATCGGCAGTGTGACTGAACCTGGGATGCCTCAGGTATCCCCTGGCAGGTGCCTGGGCCTGCAGTGTAGGGAGAGCTCTTTGTGCTCCCCACCCTGCTAAGTCCCTCTCGACCAAGTCTGTTGTGCTGGGGAGCAGCAGAGCCCTCCACATGGCCGCTGTCCTCTCCATCTGCTGCGAGGTCCCTGTGGCTGCTTGCACTTCCTGCACCTGGCTGCCAGGGAATAACAGCTGGCGTGTCCCTGCCGCCTCAGCTCCCCAAAGACATCCTGACTCCATCGCTGTGTGTGGTGGGGTTCACCCCATTCAGAGCAGAGCAGATGGGCAGTGCAGTGCCACGGTCCAGGCAAGCTGCCCACATGTATTTTGCATTTCTGTGACAGAGTGTGGACACTGGGTTTAACTTGTTCAGTGTTCCCACATGGACTTTGCATCCACTCTTTTGCCTGTGCCAGGGCCGTGTGCTTTGTCACCAAAGAGTGCAAATGGATGCTTGGTTCCTTGTCGGTGCCCAATCACACCTTAGATAAAGTACATGATCCCACGTTGACAGAAGTTGTTTCACAAGCAGCACAACCAATAACGCTTTTTTGCCTCAGGGTTTTATGATCTCCTCACCACAGCAATCCCAATCTCCTACCCATGTCCTGTGATACTCCCGGTGCCGCATTTCGAGCTCCTGGTGTGTCTCCCTGATCCCTGTCATGATACCACCAGATCCTCCAGGTACTTTCTGGGCTCTGCTCATCACAGTACCTTGGCTTTCCTCTGTGTGCCTGTGATCTCCCTGTAATTCCCCATCTCTCTTCCATGGTGCCTCCCCGAGCCTGTTGGATCATCATTTAGGCAAGATTAGTCTGGGTAGATCACGTTTGGATAGCTGCTGGCATCAGACTCAGCAGCTGGGTGTGTGACTCCCTTTGCTGGCATTGAGAAAGATGGAGACAGTTGGTGTCATCTACATATCCACAAACTCCCACAAACCTTCTAGGGACTTTGTATCTCCAAGAGGTCTGTCCCTCTGCCAAATTTTGTTGACTACTGTCAAAACCTCTGAGTTGTGGATGTGGACTAAGGGTCAGCATGACCATGTTAAGTGAATTACATGGAAATGTTTGTACGTTGGATGCTGCATCTCCTGGATGGAATTGGACTTGTTGCTTGGAGCCTCCTAGGTCTGCTCAGCCTGTGACCAGCCACTGGTGAAGCTGTGAAATGGACCTTGGGTTATCTGGCAGGAAGGTCTGTCTTTGTGAAGTGCACTGCCTGGAGAGGGCAGCTTTGAAGTGCTGATTGGCACTGGCTTTACTGTTATAAACATATAGAGAGGGCGTTTTTGTGCTCAGATCATTTCTGGACACACAACAAAGGGTGAGGAAGCAAACAAATGGAGTGCTGTGGGAACAAGTTAAATGGAGCACCATGTGGGGAGCTCCAATCACAACATCACTAGAGAACTTCCCTTTTCTCTAGGAAAAGTCAGGGTGGAAACTCAGCTCTGTACTACCCGGGACCTCCATGCTGAGTCAAAGCAATAGTGAGTGCATGTGCAGTGGGTAAATGTGGCATATAATGTGCACAAGCAGGTGTCAGCAGTGTCCAAAATAATCCCTCCTGTGGTCCCAGTGAGTGTAGCACATCCATTGACAATCCACATGATTTATCCGAATCCAAAGATGACGTGATTTTATCCAAAGATGGTGTTTCTTGACCAGCACATGGAGGCTGCTGCTGTTGTCCCAAAACAGGTTCTTTCACTTTCTTTCACCTGGTATGCAAGGGACCAATCTACACACAGAGTCGAGGTGTTTGATTTATTTACAGTTCTGTGCAGAGAACAAATCCAAAACACAGCCCTGTACAAGCTGCTTTGAGAAAAGTTAACTCTACCCCAGCCAAAACCAGCACAAATAGCCCATAGTGATGAAGGGCTTGGCTGAAAAGGCAGTGATTTGTGGGACGGGTCTGGGGGGCTGATTCAACAAGACCTGTTCCCTGGCACTGACAACTGCCTTTCCTCTGGAAAGGACACCACTCAGGACCAGGCTGCCAGAGACCTATTAAAAGGTTTCTCAGAGGTTTCCGAGCACTTACAAGATGAGTCTCAGTTCAGTCAAATGAGGAAGAATGGGGGTCTTTCTTCCTCTGCACACTAGCAGAGTTACCTGGACTAACATGCCTCCAACCCCCTTTGAATCTATCTTTAAATTTTGTTCTCAAAGGGCTGAATAATTAGGTTATTTAGAAGCTGTCAGGAACACAGGAGACTGGCACCCTCTGTCCTGCACTATCGTTTTCATGGTCTGCTTTTCAAGTTGTACAATAATACAGTTTTGTATTGTGGCTTTGCTTGCCATGGCTCAGCTGGTTTATTACAGGCCATGGAATCTGTCCTGCTCGTCAAAAAACATAAGGATAAACTGGTGACCACTGGTGAAGTAATCTGCACTGATTTCTGCAGAACCAGAGTGCATATGACTGTATGGAAACTGTCTAAAGCTGCATGTAACTCATTGTGACCTCTGACTGCTCACATTCCTCTGCATGGATAGATATGAAATGAGTTGAGATTAAACCCCAAAACTTTGTTTTCCTGGCTAAACATCCATGCAAGAGTAAAATGAAAATTGCAAAATCCCACAAGGGGAGCATATGATAGATGCCTGAAATGCTGGCTTCCTGCAATGAAGGCATTGTAGGGAAGCTACTGAAGCTACTTTAATCTTTGCCAGGAGTGTTTTTGCAGCTGTTATCACATTTTCTTGATTTTTATTATTCATATGTTACTATATTTCAAGGTTTGTTGTCTTTTGAAGAGTGCTATCTTGTGCTCTGTTTCTTCATTGATAAAAGCTTCTGCCACTCTCCTGAGAAAATTAAGTTGGCAAAGGCATTAGATCCCCACAGTTTGAAGTTCGTCACATTTCATGAAGTCTTAGGTGACTTTTTGTGTGGATTGGGCTGGACTTTGCTCCACAGATTGTGTCCATGCCTCTGCCATGTGAGGAGCAGCAGAGAGCCCTTGTGCAGCAAAACAACTTGACTTGCCTGTATGAGTCAGAAACTTTGTCACAGAGTGTCCCCTTCAGACATGGGGCTTTAACTAGGCTCAACACCTGTTTCCTGCATCACAGCTCCACAGGCATCCCCTAATGAAAACTAGTGATTGTTTTGAAGTTTATCTAAACGTTCAGTGGTTTAAGATGTAAAAATAACCATACTTGTGTCAGGAAAATCCACAAATGCCGGAAGTTTATGTCCAAAAAGGAGACAGAGGAGTCCTGCAACTTTATTCGAATAAAGGGAAAGAGTCCAATGGGGCACACGCCTGTGGGGTTTTCTCTCTCGAGGTTTTCAGTGGGCGCAGCCTCCTTTCATCCTAAACTGCCGGCCACATGATGCCCTCACTGGCTGAGGCACTAGGAAGGTACAGCTTTCCTGAAGCACCTACCACATATTCCCCCCTTGAACCTACTGTTTTACCCCAAAGTTCAGAAGTTTAGGCTTGTGCAGACCCTTTTCTGTTTCAGGAGCCAAGCTGTCTGGGCTCTGCAACAAACCTGCTGCCCAAAGGTAGTAGACACATTCAGACCCATTTCAAAGACGTCAACACCCACACCTTCACCCATCAAATTGTTTGTAAAAACATTGGCACACATCTTTCCTCTCAGTGAAACAGAGACCAAGGAAAGCACAGTAACTTTGGTGGAGGAATGATGTAGGTGGTGGTGCAAAACAGCCACTGCCACAGCATTACCTAGTACAGTGGGATTTTTTTTGAATTAGTGAAGAAAGTGTGATTTAATGACATATTTTTTTTCTCCCTGTGGACTATTTGAAGCAGATATGTATATTCCAAATTTTACTCATCTAATGGGGAAAAATACATTCTTTCCACTCATTAAAAGACAATACCTTAAAATAAAACATGACAGAAGGCAATAGGGCAGAAAAAAGTGCCATGAACCTGGAAGAGAGGCAGGTAAGCAATTGCAGCAAAGACTTTTCCTGTATTTGCAAGTCCCATTGTGGACCAGGAAGGTGCTAACTGAAAAATGTGCCCATCATCAGCTCTTTGGTGACTGGTAAGATAATTTGATGGTGAGATTCCCTTGCCTACCTACCAGTGGGCTGAGGGAATCTCAGCAGCCATTTCACCCTATGGAGGGCAGGGTTAACAAATCCAAGCTCTGCATTTTTCAGTGGCTGCAGTCCTGCTTAAAATCTTGGAGCCTTCTTATCCTGCTGTAAGAAAATTTGATACACAGGGTGTGGGTTGCTCAATTCTGCAGCCTGATCCCAGCTCCCTGGCTTTCATATGTACATCGTAGATGTTCAGGACATACTGCTCCATAACTGCGAGACAGTCTGTCATGCTGGAAAAGGTACAGGCTGGTTATTATTTTTCCTTTCTTCTGTCTGTTATTTTTTTTTCCCACTTGCCACTATAAGGCTTGATCAGGTTAGTTCTTGCAGAATTCCTGGAAGTCATTTCAGCAGGGTTATAAATGGATTGCATGAGCCTTGGCCTTTTGCCTTCTCTGCCAGCTATCATTTTCCAGTATCTGGATCAATGTAGAAGGAAAAGTGATACTAGCAGGGATAAGCAATTGGCTGTGGCTGCCATGAAACATATCAATGCTCATGTTTTCCTTTGGAGTGATAATGAGACACTGGGATTTTTTTGATTTTGGAAAAAAAATATGAGAAAGGGAAGACACATAGCAGTTTGAAGCTAAGCCTCCTACAGGCTGTTGTTTTGAAACAAAACTGCTCATTTTGAAACTAAAGGCATGTTTGTTTTTCAATATTCCCCAGATAAAAACAAACATTTCCACACTTCTTAAGGGAAAGCTGAGTATGACATTCTCAGTGAAATGGTTTGGTGTTTATAAATAAAAGACAATTCCCAAACATGTAAGTATCTTCAGTTCCTCAAAAAATGTAACCTCTCCCAAGCCAACCCCTTGTCAGGGAGCAGTAGGAGCTCCACCTTCACCTCCATCCATCCTCTGTTCTTGCCCCAGGCTCTGGCTGCTCTGTCACCTCCCTCTGGTCTGATGAAGGGGAGCAAGGCCTTTTGCTTCCAGCACGGACATTTATCCTGGGAGTAGCTGAGCTGACAGGAGAGCTGTTGCCTTTGAGCTGGTAGAAATACAAGGCAGACACAGCAGTAATGGGAAAAAAGGTATTTACTTCGGCATTCAATAGGATTCTAGGTGCACAGTTCTTCAAAGGTGAAACACGCCAAGAATGCACACCCCCGTATAACACGTATACGATTTTATGGACGTCACAAATTAGCATATCTACCTAAAATTCCCCAAAAGGAAACTTAATAGATGAAGTAATTGTCCCCCTATTTTAACTACCCCTCCCCAAGTGAGATTACAGTCCAGTTTATAAAATATATTCTAGAGAAAAGGTCTCATCCAAGGTTGGAGCCTCTAGTTCTGAGATTCTTGGCCTTCCGCTGTAAATGTTTGGTCTTCCTGCTTTGCAAAACCCTCAAACTAAGCTAAATATCAGACTACAAAAATTACAAGTATGTGGGGCTAAGGTACAAAGAGTGTATAATGGGTACAGAGAATGGGAAAAGGTATAAAAATGTATTAAAAGGGTATATAAAAGAAGAGACAAAAAATCATCAGGCATCAGAGTCACCAAGACTGACAAATCTGCCTAGGTAAAAGGAGGCAATACTGAGCTCTCCCTATCCCTTCACTTAGGCTGGGAAGGACGGATGCAGGGATGTTTCTGAGCATGGAACTCTGAAGCTGCCAGTCATGGCTGTGATGGTCCTTCACCAGTGTGTGAAACTGCCCTGTGTCCTTCGGGAGCTTTGTCAGTCTGCCTTCTGGCATCCAACATCACCTTTGTCCTGTGCATAACTCCCGAGGTTGTTGTGCAGCCAACGGAGAGGAGATAGCACTCAAAGCAGAGTTATTCCCAGGACCCAAGTTATTTCCACTTCATTCCCCTCCTAAGGCTTCTAAAAGCTATGAACTGTTGGTACTGTCTGAGGTCTTAAGGGACACAAATACTCTGTTCACCCTGTGTTTGCAGTTCATTGGAAATATAGGATTATCTCCAAAGGCTTAAACAGTCTAAATGCCATTCTGGCAGAGCTGGGATGTATTTTGCATGTTGTTGTATGGATTGCTGTAGGAGACTGCTTCTCATGGGCCATTCTCTCATGTTCATTTTCCCAGCTGCACTGGTGCAGATAAGAATAAATGGCCTCAAGTTGCATCAGGGGAGGTTTAGATTGGATATCAGGAAAAACTTTTTCACTGAAAGGGTTTTTGAATGTTGGAATAAGCAGCTCAGAGAAGCAGAGTCACCATCACTAAAGGTATTTAAATTGTGTAGATGTGGCACTAAGGAACATGGTTTAGTAGGGGATTTGGCAGTGCTGGTTTAACAGCTGGACTTGACGATCTTAAAGGTCTTTTCCAAAATAAATTCTGTCATCCGATACTTAAGAGCTGCAGGGTACTCACAAGATAGAGAAACGATTTTTAGGTTGACCCTTCAGCTGTTGGGCTGATATCATATGACTGCTGCCCCAGTAAAACACACTGAGGAATGTGTTTCTGGGCACCTCAGGGATGTCAGGTGCTGGGTGATGAGTGCTGGAGGTGCCCAGTGCCCTCCATTCCCTGTGGTGCTGTCAGGAGCTGGGTGTGGTGCTGAGCTGGTCAGCGTGCAGGCTGGAGGTGGGAGCACAACGCCAGGCTCTCCCCTGCTCTCCAAACACCTGGATGAAGCAGATGTTGTCACTCACGAAAAAAAAGCTCTGGATTATCTGGAGATGTCCTGGCAGAGGAGCTGCCCACTGTCCAGGGGTTGATAAGGGCAGTAAGTTTGTCTCCCCGGCAATAAAAGGGAGGGAATTTTCTGTGAGAGGTTCTGGCTTTGCAGCTAATCTGAAATAGTTTGTATCTTGTGGCTGTGATGCAAAAGACTACTGTTCAAAGGGGCCTCTGGAGAACACTTGGAGTGCTTTCCGATACAGGAGCTCCAACAAGGAGAGTCCCTGGTGTCTGTCTCTCTGACTTCCTGTTAAAATTATTAACGTTGCTGGAATGTCAATGTATTTTTCATAATGTACTCTCACAGCCAGGGTCTTAGGCAGGCACCTTTTCTTGTTATTCAGTCTAAACAAAAAAATTCCTGCTGATTTTTGTTTAGCTGAGGTCAGCCAGCATCTTCCCCATCGAATGCATGTAGACCTTCAAAGGCTCTCTTCCTGCTGATAACCTCTTCAGAGAGAAACTGGGAACTTCAAGCTGTTACTAAATATTTGGTTTTCCTTAATAGTAAAAGTAGCCACATTTTTCAAGCTTGGGTAGCAATCTGTCTCTAAAACACATTTCCATACCAGGTTCTTAGTGGCTCCAAAATCACATGTCCCTTCAATTTAATTTTCAAAGGATCTGTGTGCACAGACCAGGCAGGTAAGGTGTAATTAATCAGGTAGTGAAAGAGAGTTACACTGTGGTGTTTCTTCCAGAGTATAGTGGTATTTGCTGTAACTCTGAGATGTCCTAGAAGTGAAGATTTTATTGTTGTAGCTCTGAAAGGTGGTTTCACCAGCTAATTGCTCACCATTCCTGTGTAGATGGGCAGGGAACCGGAGTTCTCAGGGGGCATTCTGCATCCACAGAAGGCTGTCTCTGACTTAGTCACTTGTGGCCCTGCTACATCCAACAGAGAAAACTCTTATGGAGCAATTCCTCTCACATTACTGAATTCCTACAAGCTGAGTTGCTGACTGGAGTGTGTTAGTGGAATCCTGCCGTATCTCCCAGGTGTGCTGTTTGGGATGAGATGAACTGCAGCCCAGCAGCTCCTCAGGCTGTGGGGGAACACACACAGATGCATCTGTCTACATCTGCACAGCTTCTCCAATCCCTCCTGGTCCACAGCCCTCTGATGGTCCAGGCTGACCCCACTTAATCTTTCTCACAAAAGAGCTTTTTGGTCATCTTTTAGTGAAGAAATGAACCCAAGAAATCAGGATTGCCTGCCAGCACATTGCCGTGCTGCTGTATCAGTGGAGGGAATCTGTGAGGTAACAATGAAAATGCCTCCAAGTCTTTCCCCAAATTTAATAACCTTCCAGTGAATGAGTGCTGATCAAAAATGAGAATGTTCATCTAAGACAACCTGTCTACAGATCATGCATTTTATTAATTTTTTGTGGGCATATACACTTTTCTTACTGTGTATAAAGGATTTAGATAGAAGTTACATTTTTTGTAATATATGAAGGACCTGCTAATCTTGGAGAATAAGAACCCAATAAATTTTGTCTACTATGTTTGTTGACATGACCATTTTTTTGTATACAAAATTTATTTTGTGTCTGTAATTTTTCCCCTGCTTGTTTTGGTAGGAAACTCAGGGGTAAAATTCCATTACATGTATGAAATTGACAGCTAGCTACAAAAAGAAGAGCAGAGGGCAGCCAAGCAGAAGTACCAAATGTACATTTCTGCATCGTTTGTATGGATTGAGACACCCAGGAACACAAATTTCTATTGTTTACAGTAGAAGAGTTCATTACCCATATTTTAAAATTCAGAACTTTTCTCTGATATGTAAGAATGCACTAATATATTCCCGTCAGTGCATCAAAAAACTGAACCCAGGTCATTGGCAAGCATGCCTACCGAGGGCAGTTATATTCCCAAACTGGGGTGGCCAGGCAAACTCCTGGAGCTGCAAACAAATTTCAGGCAAGTGTCTTGTGTTGCAAAGGCTTTTTCTTCAGTTGGGGTTCAGGTTTTATCTTGTGAGGAAACTGGGCAAATATAGCTAGAATGAGGACTGCATAGGAGGAAAAGGATGTTTACATTTTCCCCTGTATTCTCTCTGAGCTTTCCATCAAGATATTTAAGCATGCAATTCTCCAACTACTTTCTTTCAAGTCCAGCTTATTGAGGTTTGTTTAACATCCAGCTAAAATAGTTCATTTCTAGCTCAGCTGGAACTTCAGATCTTTTGTTCTGAAATCCTTTCTTGAGCTGCTGTGGTTTTCTTCTTTAAACAACTTGTCTGGGAGACAAAGACCTGGTGCACTCCTGTCATATAGGTTTTCTCTGCATGGAGAGGTTGATTTTTGCATTGAAAATCATAACCAAGAGATAAATGCATTATAAAATAAAGTTTAATTTTTTTTCTTTACAGACTGACATACATAGTTTGAAACATTAAAACCAGAAGAGCTGGAAGTCTTAACAGTGTGTCTGATGTACATAAAAATTCTAGGGTTCTTTTAGAATTGCTGGAATTTTGGAAAGATTCTACAATCTCCATTTCAGACTCCTTGGCCTCAAGATTTACAAAGATGGATTGACTTCTGGGGTTTTTATGGGGGGCTTAGATATCATTTTGAGGTTTGGAAGAAGGACATAACTAGGAATTGATCTGACTGAGATAACCCAGGTAGGGGTATCCAAAAGCTAGTAACACCCTGAAAGCAGCACTCTACAGCTGTTTCCTGTATTTTGTGAAATACCCTGGATTGAAACAAAAAGGCTCCTTCTGAGCCATTTTGTACGAAGACCCAGTACCTGCAAGATGAATTTTTAGTTTCAAAAGAGTTGTGAAAATACACAGTTCTTTCAACGGAATTTATGCTACAAGAGTAACAGTAACACCACTGCAAGTAAGGATTCTGCACTTCTAATTGCTTTTTAACCTTCTCCAGCCTGAAAATTTAAGTGTTAGGTCCCTGCCTGACTTCTGGAATTTGGATACAAGAAAATAATCTTTTGTGGAGTACATTAGTATCACTTACTTCCCAGTGACTGCCTGATACAAAGAGGTATTTTGGCATTTTCACAGCGTTCAGGAAAATAACTTTGTTAATGCTTGGCTATACATGAGAAATTTCTGGCTCTATCACTAATAGGGGTATTCAGGAGAGCATAAATTTTCAGTTAGAGGGTAAATTTAAAATGGATAGCAGCGTTTCAAGGTAAACTGTATTGTAAACCTTGGTATCAGTGTTCTGTTTTTAGCTTTATAAATTGTCCATGAAATGTAGCAATCCAGGGACTCACATTTTGAGTGAACTCCTGCAATGGATGTTCCTCCTGGGGCGACTTTCTCTTGCTGGGCAACTTTGTCCTTGGTCCTGCTTTTCATAACAAATGGCTATAAATCAGAAGTAATGGCCCTGAAACCTATGAAATACAGCAGTGTAAAAACACAGGAGGTAAATATCAAAGCTTTGCCTTGATGCTGTTAATTGGGTTTGCCTTTTCCTTTCTGTTTTAGGAAGGTACTTCTGGAGATAAATGTCCCCAGGATGCAAATGCGTTGGTTGTACCTCACCAAAATCAAACTGGTTTGATTTCACTGATGCCGGTGCAGTGTGGCAAAGGTGGATGTGCCTCTCCATTGATGTGTTGTAAATAAACTCGCTTCTTTCTGGAAAAAGTGTCCTTCTGGGAGTTCGCGTGCATCCACGTCCTCTTTCCACTGCCCTCGTTTTCTCTAGAGTTCCCTGGCGTCTGGTTACGCCTTCCGTGCAGGAAGCACATGACGCCGTGTGTGCGGAGCCATTGGGTGAGCAGGGAACATTGATGATACTCTGTGGGCACACAGCAGTGAAACCCAAGATGTGTCAGCCGTTCTTATCACAGGCTGAACTCGAACCTTTCCCTGAGGGTATTAGCCGGCAGCAGCTCTGCCCGCGGTATGCAGCCAAAGGTGCAACAGTAGGGACGGGAAGAATAGAAGAACGAGGCCTATTCTCCTCTGTTTTTAAGGAGCAAATGTTATCTTTAGATGGACTTTGAGATCGTCCAGAATTTGAAGGGAAAAAATGTGAAATCGAGTGTAGATCAATGTTTAAACCTTCTTCCAAAAGCACAAGAGTCATTTAGGATGCTAAAGGACGCTATGTCTATTCCACCCAGCCAACGGGTCACAGCTCTTTCTTTCCCCGACCCCGAGGCCAACCCACAGCCTCTGCCAGGGATCACAAAGGGCCACTGCTGCAAGCACGGGCACAGACCCAGTCTCAGGTGGGTTTTCAGCATACAAGGTGTATTGTGGACAGATGTTCCTAAAGTGAAAATCAGCTATTCTGTTGCTTTGATAATGTTTGTTTCAGTTCCCGCTACACTTCTTCCCCTTGAAGTCCTGTTAAAAAAAAAAGCTTCATTTTTAAAGAGCAGATTTCTTGCACATACCTCTTATCTGCAAATTCAGGACTACTTACAGTAGTTTCTAAAATTGCATGGTGCCTGCAATCATCACTACACTAATTATTGCTCAGCTAAGTGCTCAGGGAAAGCAAACAAAGCCAAATTAATAGTTTGAAGCACGTGTCCATATTATTATCCATACTGTAAATGAGATCAGGAACTGTGGCTTACATAGGTCAACTGGTCTTGAGTAAAATACCAACTCCTAATTAGTGAAGGTACTTAAGACTGGTGGCTAAGCGTATCCACCACCCAGATAGATCTGATTAGGCTCTGACATACCCATATACAATGTCCAGTGTGTTATTTGCCAGACACATTCCAAACGATTTTCCACAGAAACCAGTAAAATACTATTAACATCATTAACAAACTTACATATTTCTGTATTTTCCTGTTATGCTTTGGAGAACAATCTGTCTCTTCATTAGGGGGTGCTACCTGCAGCAGCAGAATTACAAACTGTGACAGGGGCTGCCAGACACTGCTCCTGTGCAGACACGAACCAAGCCGGGTTTGGGAGAAGATTGCTTACTGAAGTGATATCTACCCGCCTCTGCACATGAGCCAGATGGACAGTTTTCTGGGGTATGTGTCAAATCAAATTTCAGAGGCTGAGTGGAAACAAGGAATGTTTTGCCTGCGGCTCTGGAGGCAATGAAGGACTGGGATGGATGCACATACCCTGATAATGCACCATACTGGCCACCCTCTGCTGCAATTTTGGCCTCTGTCTCTGCCCATCCATCTCTTATCACGTCAGTACATTTCTCTGCACCACCACCACAAAGAGACAAACCTTATTATGGCAGGGGAAGGCCCGGGAATTTCCCAGAATGTGCTGGAAATGGTGTGGCCTATGTGTCCCTGGCATAGACGGTGCAGCAGACGAGGTGCCCTGCCCTGTGCCCAGGAAGAGGGGTGAGGGACGGGCCACAAAGCACCAGTCTGTGCCCACCCAGCCTTGCCAGGGCTGGACACACTGGCCACCAAAACGGGTACAGGAAGGAAGTGACATTGCTCTTTCCTTGGGGATGTCCTGGGGATTATTTCCATCATTACCATCTCCATGTGGTTCTCATGCACCCAGCCAAAGTCACGCGGCCTTTTTACGTTCAGTTTAAAAGACTTAAAGGAATGTGTATGTTATAGGTTCAGTTTAAAAGACTGAAAGAAGTGTGTGTGTGTACACGTATGTCACTCAGATGTTGAGATGTGGGGATTGAAGTGGAGCAGGACAGCAGCAGGAGTGCAGGGATGGTGGAGATAAGGAACCACGAGGAAGATGGACAAAAAAAAGGGGAGCAGAGGTGTGAACAAAATAACCATCTCTATATATGCATATCCCCATCCACACAGTCCCAACACCTCCCAGCACCCCGGGCGGCAGTCCCCTCTCACTAAACCCTCCGCGGCGATGGCCGTGCTGCCGCGCGCAGCCGGACCCGCCCGCCCTCGGGGCCGC
>VYZT01054869.1:93008-116979 GCA_013400735.1 Pomatostomus ruficeps
GAGACGCGGCTGGAGACGCGGCTGTCGCGGCGGCGGCTGGCGGTGCTGGCCGTCTTCAGCTGCTACTCGCTGGTGAACGCCTTCCAGTGGATCCAGTACAGCATCCTCAGCAACGTCTTCGCCGGCTTCTACGGCGTCTCCTTCACGCAGATCGACTGGCTCTCCATGGTGTACATGGTGGCCTACGTGCCGCTGATCCTGCCGGCCACCTGGCTGCTGGATGCCCGCGGGCTGCGCCTCACCGCGCTGTTGGGCGCGGGGCTCAACGCGCTGGGCGCCTGGCTCAAGTGCGGCAGCCTGGCCCCCCGGCGCTACCCGCTCACGCTGGCCGCGCAGGCCGTCTGCGCCGTGGCACAGGTCTTCATCCTGGGGCTGCCCTCCCGCATCGCTTCCGTCTGGTTCGGCCCCACCGAGGTCTCCACCGCCTGCGCCGTGGCTGTGCTGGGCAACCAGGTAGGGCTGGAGGGGAGCGAGGTGGGCTTACTCGGAGCTCGGCATCGAGTTAAAATTAAGGTGCTTAAGTGGGAAAAGGCTCTCTCCAGGATATGGTTTTAGGAGAGTGGAGAGGCGAGGAAGCGGGGCCGAGCTCAAGGTGATGCTGCGTCCAGCGCTGCCCGGCCAGCCTGGCTGGGCAGGAACCTGGCCGTGTGGCAGCGTGTGGCAGCTCACACGCTTCCATCAGCTGACAGCAGTAAATCGGTCGAGACCCTTTTCAGAAGTGGTCCTGCTCCACTTCCTCTTGCATTTCGGCATTTGGATTCATTTGACTGAATCCACCCCCGGCTGGAGGGGTGTGAAGTACGTGAACTTTCATGAAGAGCCCCAGCGCCAACATATATTAGTTTCTGCTTTTTAAAATATGGCCTCTAATTGCCAGGTGCCAGTAGTCAATACCCTGGTGACTCGTGAAGTTTTGTGTAACGCTGTGATAGTTCACATCACTGTGGGGAGCTGATAACTTAGTCACGGATTTCCTCAAGCTCCCCGGTCTTGGCCAGTTTCAGAAAGCTGGAACAGGTGCATCTGAAAGCACAGGTGCAGGTATGATACTTGGTGTTTTTTTCATCCTACAGCCTTGTTCTCACCTCCTGCCACTGTCCCAGGTTTTTTGGTTTTTTTTTCTCTCCTGTGGCAAAAAATTGCTAAGATTCAAATCAGCATCACTGCTGCAGGCTGAGGTCATACGTAGAGTAACGGGGGTTTGTTTTTTCTCATGTGAGTCTAATGATTCATGTTTGTGCACTTCGGATTATTGCAGCAGTGACATTAATGTTATATATTTACAGTTAGGGTGGCAACCTAGCTGATTCCTCATTAGCTGATACCTGGCTGTTCGCAGGTTTTCCAAAACAATTTTTTTTGCATCCAAGTTTTCCAGTGGACAAGTCAACTGTGCCTTTTGGACTGAAGATTTCAGAAATTGTTGGTTGTTTCAGCAGTGAGGCAAAAACTTTGGATCTGCATCCTGGCTTCAGGTTAAAGGTTTCTTTGACAGCTAAATTTCTACTCTTCCTGACATGCACCAGTCCTCCCAGTACCGAGGAGTTACTGGGTTTTCAGTTCTGTGGTAGAGTGTCAAGTATCCAGCTTGGAGTCTGAAACTGATGTTTTGCTTGGATGCTGAGATGTGGGGTTGAAGTGGCGCAGGACAGGAGCAGAAGAGCAGGGATTGCGTGGATAGGAAGCACGAGAAAGATGGACAAGGGTGACAGGATCAGAACGTGAACAAAATAAGCTGTAGTTATTTCTGGTGCATATTCCCCTCCAGAAGCTAGGACTGATCTCAGCGTGCCTGCCGAAGTGCTTGCTGGTTCTCTGCCAATAGAACAACAGAATTTCTCTGTTCTCAGATTTTAGTTCCTTAAAAACAACCCCAAAACTCTCAAAAGCTAGCCTGAAAGTGTAGTGAGATGCCAAGTTAGGCACTTGGAAGTTAGAAGTAACATTGTCTGTGTATCCCATTGAGGTTCCCTTCTCCATATTCGTTCCCACTGGGTCTCACTGTACTGGACAATTGCACAAGGTTGAACTATGTAACAGAACAGGTTGCTATAACCCACTGCGCTGTTGGTCGTCCAGTTGCTTATCAGATACTGTGAATAACTTCAGAGCCACAGCAAACAGAGCCTGGACCACAGGCAGGGGAGGAACAGAGCAGTTATCAAAAATTAGATCCCACCCGTTACCTCAGGAGATGCTGATCATTTGCAATCGGAACACAAATCACTGGGAATGCTGTGATGTCAAGGGTTGTTAGGAGTGCCAGATCTTCACAAGGATTTAACATCTTAAATGAGGCAGACCAGACTCATTGGAACACTTCCTTCTAGCCTTAACCTCTCTAGATGTAAATGATGGAAAATGTTATCACTTGACTTTGCTGGAATAGTGTGGGTGCTGTATTGGCTCCTATTGGGGGAGGAAGAAATACACCTAAAGAAAAAAGTGTACTTAGTTCATGTTTGTAGGGTTCATATACTGAAGGGTGAGGACAAAAGGAGACAAATTCTTCAGGTGACCACTGGATACTGTGTAAGTCTGATGGCCTGGGAGGGGAAAAAAAAGACAGCAAAACTCTCATCAGGGTATGCACAAAGGATGCTTTGTAAGCACAGTGGCACACAGTCTAATGTGTGTACTTCCTGGTTGTTGACTTGCTACTCTTAACAGTCCTTGGTGCTCTTTTTTCATTGAATAATAACTAAAATAAATGTTCTGACACTTTAAAATGCCATTTAGTTTTGGAGGAGCAGAAGAGAGAGATTGGAGAGTAGTACAGGACTTGTTCCTTCATGTTTTAAAATGTTTCATACATATACCCAAAATTTCAGTCCCTGTTTTATGTTTCTTTAACACAAAATCAGTTGTTATATTAGAATTTACTCCAGATACAAACCCATTACTACTTCATTCTGTTATTTATTTCCTTAACAACAATTGTTGGGTTTGGTTTTGTGTTTCTTAATAAAGATACTCCTTTTCTCATGCTATTGTCTGCTCTATCTGTTCTGCAGTAAACTTTGCAGTCAGCCTTTGTTACTGTAGTGGCAGGAGTGTGACATCAAATGGAGAAGAACATTTCTACAAGAGTAGCTGAAGTCTTGTATCATCTCTAGCCCTTCAGTTCCGGGATGACTGATACAAATTTATGTTCATGCATGGTACTTTCACTTTCCTGTGAAAGATTCTTGTATAAGTGCTAGGCGTAGTGTAAATATATACACTAAGTGTAGTATTGTAGTTTAATTGAGAAGTGAAAAGGTTAAAACCTGAGTTATGGAAAATCGGGTTGTAAAACAACATTGAGAGCAAGTGGCTCAGAAGTAGGATATTAAAGTTTTATTAATGCTTACTGTGATAACAGTTCTGAATTCTACCTGGTAAGACTTTTCACTTCTGTTAATTTTTATGTTCATAGGGAAATGATTTCTGGTTTTCTTTTCTTGCTGTACAGCTTGGTACTGCAATTGGCTTTTTGTTGCCACCTGTTTTGGTTCCAAATACACCGAATGATATTGATCTTATGGCACATAACATCGGCATCATGTTCTACGGAACAGCGATAGTGTCCACACTTCTGTTCTTCTTAACAGGAGTTGGTAAGTGTTTAAATTACTGGAATTTATGTGCTGACTATAGGGAGTGTTTACAGCGTCTCACTTAAAGCAGCTGACTGCTCAAAGAAGTTGAGGTTACAATTTTTCCAGTTTGTGTTCACTTACCTGTTGTGCCAGGGTTGGGCAATGGCCATTTCACTCTATGTTGTGCTTCACATGGCGTGAACTCTCCAGAATATTTAGTTCTCTTAGTTTCTTTGGTACAAGGACTTATGATATAATGTGAATTCACTCTGTTAATCTTAGAGTTCAGATACGAAGGTCTCGACACATTGCAGATGAAGTCTGTCTTTGACCATGTCTTGGTAGCAATCAGATGTCACCAAATAACACATCCTTTGTGGATGTGACTTAATTCTTCCATGAAAAAATCTAGAATATTTAGGTGTTAAAACTGCAAGCCAGTCTTCTGAAATTCATCAAGCTGAAACACTTAAAAAAAAAAGGAAAAAAACCACATTAGTTTGGTAGAGATTAATCAAAAATTATTCCTTGTTTTTCCCCAGTGTTTGAAGAAAAACCCAAATACCCTCCTAGTCACTCTCAAGCAGTTCTGCAAAATAAACCTCCTGAGGATTACTCCTACAAGCAGTCCATTATTAACTTGTTCAAAAATATTCCATTTATACTTTTGCTGGTCAGTTATGGTAAGTGGTACTATCTGCCCATAGTATGGCAGAAAGGTTCAAATGCGGGCCAAAAATAATTTTAATAGTGGGGTTTTTTTTATGGGGGAGGGAGTGTCAAACTTTTATTTACTCAGGTGCCAGTGCTGGCAAATCTGTAAGGATGCAAGTTACCACTTATAGGTCCAGTGAAGAGATTTTACTTGGCACATAAAAGGTTTTGTGTTGTGAGTCTTAAAACATCAGAAGATGAATTCTTTAGGGTAGCAGATCTGCATGGCTGCACTTGGAATGACTGAAGCTTTTTTCTTGGTACTGCAGGTATTATGACTGGGGCATTTTATTCTGTCTCCACATTATTAAACCAGATGATAGTCACTCATTATGAGGTAAGTTTCTTGGATCTTATCTTTATCTTTTCCACTGTACATTTGCAGAGGTGATACTCATTTTGTTGGTGCTACATGGGCTCAGACATTTGGTTTCTTTTATACCTCTATACAGTTTCTTGTACCATACAGCTGTGGGAGTCATAGGAATGTTTGTTTGCACTTAAGACTGCCAAGAGGTCTGAACTTGACTGAGTGGAAGCAAGTTATTAATGAGCACCATATAAATATTTGTTGAAAGGGAGAAGAAGTGAACGCTGGGAGAATTGGCTTGACACTGGTGGTGGCAGGAATGGTGGGTTCGATTATTTGTGGTTTGTGGCTGGATTACACTAAAACATACAAGTAAGTGTGGGTAGGCATGTGTGGGGTTTAGGGGTAGGAGAGTGGTGCAATTGCATTAGGAAAATGCTCCAATGCAAGGGCTGAAATGAACTGCTCGTGAAATGCAGTTCAGCCCTGATCTTTTAGTGGCCTTGATGGAGACAAGTTTCTGCGGCTACAGCGAAAGCTTGAGGCTCTTACTGGTTATTGGCCAAAAGTAATGAGGGAGCAGAATACAAAGATGCAAGGGGTTTTTCCGTCATCTACTGCCTCTTCAGGAGCCTAAGGCTAACAAGGAGAGCACTGTAGGCCCTACATACAGTGGCCAGGTGGCCCAGTGGGCTCCTTTTCCTAGGAAAGCATAAAGTCTCAAATCCTACCCTGCATTGTTTTATAAAATGGCCAGTTGATGGATTCTCAATTTTTTTATGCTACTCCTGATCCTATTAGTAAGAGTAATGTTTGCGTTAACTCAGAGGATGACTGTGGAGCAGAGCTCTGTTCTGGGGTAGGAGCTCCTGGGCCCATCCATCATCCATGGTGTCATGCTGCCAGGAGTGAGCACTGCCCTGGAGCACTGTTTGTGATGGAGTAGTTCTCCCCTGTGACTCTTAGTACATTATGTGCCTCTACAAGCCTAATGGATGTTAATGCTGTAGATTGGCTTTTTTTCTGCATGTGTATTGGCTTTTAAATATGTGCTTTAAGAATTTGGAAGACATCCCTTATTCCAGATCCAAAATAAATAGAACACTGTAATGAGATTTGTTTGACTTGCCTCTTGGTAGGCTGACTTGTATTGCTAGTGTTGGACTCAGCTGCTCCTATGTTGATGTATTGTGTAATGGGCAGCACTGCAGAATGGCCAAGAGGTACAACATAGTGGAGAACTAAAATAGTCCTAAGATAATAGTATGTGCTGTGATTGTCCATTCTTTGAGAGTCTGAGTAAGTGTCCTTAGCCTTGAGTGACGCAGGCAGATAACCAAGACAATCTAGAGTTCAGGAAGGGATATATTCTCACTGCATGCTAAGTTTGGGGCAGAATTACATGAAGCAAATTTTACAGCCTTAGAATGTCAGTTGTTAGGAGTATTTAATGTTCATGTTATTCTTCCATGCTTCAGCAATGTGCTATGGCCTTCTGTTAACAGTGTTAATTTGTTGTTGTTGTTGTTGGGTTGCAGGCAAACTACTTTGATTGTTTACATTCTCTCTTTCATTGGGTTGCTGGTATTTACCTTCACCCTGGACCTTGGATACCTTATAGTAGTGTTCGTGACTGGAGGAGTGCTTGGGTGAGCAATTAAAGACCACTACAAGACCTACTACATTTCGGTTCAGAAACATATTTAAATGTTTTAACTAGATAATTCTACTGTGTATTTGTCACCATGATCTCAGCCTGTGCATTTAGCTCACAGTACAGATAGGGTTTACTAGGGTTTCACCTTCTGTTACATCAGAATAAATCTAAAGTAACTCACTTTTCAGTAAATTTAACTTAACATTTTTATGGACCTAAGAGAGGTCTCTATGTGGTCCGCTCGTTTGGTTCCAGTTCAAAAAGGTGTCTGCAGTGAAGCTGAACCAGTGTGTAGGTGATTAGAGTTTAACTGAGCAGATCTAGGAAGACTGGCTTCTCTGCATTTTGATTGATCTATATTTTCATAGCCCAAGGAACATAGTGGTTGCTTTGTTCACTCAGAAGAGCATGAGCTCTGCTCCTAGATACCTAATCTGAAAGCCTCAAAGGGTGCTGAGGGAGTGGTGCTGTATTCAGTCACAGAAGTCAAGATGAAACCAGAAATGTCTTGAGAGTTTCAGTTTAAAAACCAATCAACCAACCTCAGCTGCATTAAGCCCCTTCTCTTCCTATCATTCCTCAGTCCCCTCAGCTTCTTCCATAGCAGCTTCCAGCAGGTGTTCCACTGGGCAGCCTCACTCCCTACTCATGGTCTTTTTTTGTCCTCCAGCATGGGTATTTGGGCTGATGAAATGATCATGTTGAGGGAATGAAGCAGTCACCATTATTTGGAATTATTGAATTATGTTAAGTCATGAACACATGACAGTTCAGAATATAAGCTAATTCATAGTACCTGTGTGTGTGTGTTAGGTTTTCTTAGCTGTAGTAACAGATGAAGGCCACACCTGTCATCCTCTTACTCTGCTCTCCAACAGGTTCTTCATGACTGGCTATCTTCCACTTGGATTTGAATTTGCTGTGGAAATTACATATCCAGAGTCTGAAGGCACTTCCTCAGGTCTCCTTAATGCATCAGCACAGGTTACATAATTTTATTTCTTCAAGTGAAGTAATGTTCAGGAAGGCCACTGTTTTTGAGTTTAGGAAGGCTTTCTTAGACATAGCTAAGTCTCTGTTGTGTTGCTGTAGTCCTGTTTTTTAAAAAATTCGATTTCTGTAAGATGTGACCTGGAACTTTTGCAGGTGAAGTGATGACTCTTTTCTGTGTGGTCCTGATGAAGTTGCTTGTTTGTTTATAGATATTTGGAATTGTCTTTACACTTGTTCAAGGAAAGCTCACAACAGACTACAGTCCTCGTGCAGGAAACATCTTTCTTTGTGCTTGGATTTTTGTGGGCATTATTTTAACAGGTAATTACAAATGCAAGTAATGGTTTCTCTGTAATGTAAAAGTGTGGATGTTTTTAGGATGATGTTGCTAATATATGGACAGCCATCTGACCGACCCCTATTTCTTGAGACATGTCTTGAATTTGAGACAGATGTCCATCTCTAAAGTGGGATGAGAAATGGAAACAAATGCATAAATGGAGGCAGTTTGCAGTTTTCCAAATGCAAGAAACTGCTGATGCACTTCGGAACCGTGTCAGTGACTTAAACACATTGACTTAGAAATGTGCTGAAAGTGCTGAAACTATCAAGCTTTGCTTTAAGTTCCTGTGGTTTGAAAGATTTGTCATTTCCTGCTTTGCCTGCTTTATGAAGAGCAAGTTCAAATTGTCAGAGAGTTCAAATTGCAAAGAGCAAATACAGGTATTTTGAAAATATGCTGAAAGCAGCTTCTGTGTGCTTGAACCATGCAAACATTTCCCTTGAAATGCATGTCACTGCAAAGGTGTGAACCAGCTTTCCTTTTCCCATTTTTTTTCCAGCCTTAATAAAATCAGATTTGCGAAGACACAATGTGAATTCAGGAATTATGAACTTGGACGTTAAAGCTGTAAGTCGTGGCTCTTTTACAATGATTGTATTACCTACTTGAATGCTTGACTTCTACTGGCATAACAATATTAACTGCAAAACAGTAATTGACAAAATTTGTCAAAATCTGACTGTTCCCATGCTGGTTTTGAACAACAGAGCCACATGGGATGGCCCTCAGATATCTGTTTTTTCTCTTTAACTCCCATGAAAAAAAACTGAAAAAACTTCTGCTGTCAGATTTTTTTTAAAATTTTTGAATTTTTTGAATATTTGAATTTTAAGTGACTAATAATATGATTTTATTGCTTGAATCTTGCATTTTCGTATTAGCAGGTAGCATTGTAAATTGTGAAGCCTTTTTGTTCACTGGGTTATGAGGCAGTCCTATAGACTATGTATTTTATTTAAGATACCTGCAGTCCCTTCAAATGAAGTCAGTGTCTGATAAACAGAAGCCATGCTGGAGTTCCTATACAGTGTTGCATAAAGAGCTGGGTTTGTTCTTCTGCTGAGAACCCTCTCAATTTGAATGAAGAGTGAGCATAGCACTTTCTGATGATCATAAGGTTCTATGTTTCAGCAGCTTTTCCAAACTACCACAGTTACTAGTAGAAATATAGCTCTCAGTGGAAAATATTTTCAGTGCTGTGGGTTTTTTGATTGTTTGGATCAAGATATGAGACAGCTTGTTGGAGTCAGACATTGCAAGATCCTCTGCCATACTTCTTTTTGTGTAGGTGTCTTGTATGCACAGCACCTTTTGATCATCTGTGACCAACTGCACACTCTTAGTGCCTGTATGAGGCTCAAGAACTTCTGAGCTAGTGCTGTCTGAGCTAACTTGAGCCTGAAACCTGTGCAGCTGTGTGTGCTCAGTATGGCACAGGGCTGGGGCTCTCTCGGCGATGTACGTGGCTCATCTGCTTTCCATTATAACCTTGTTAATTAGCCTAGATTGACACACAGCTTCATTCATATGAACCAGGGTGTAAGAAAAGCTGGAGTCCTTGCCCTGATATTGCCATACATAATTGAGACCTGCCTGTCTTAATAATGTTCAATAGCACTTTGATACTGAACCTTGATCAAGATTCTACTGTGGTTAAGTGTAACGGAGAAAAAAAATGGGAAGTTAATCTTCATGTGGCAAATATTTATATGCAGTAAATATATATTTTGGAGTTATACTAAGAAACAAAATTCTAGGTTTGATCTCTCTTTTTTATTACAAAAGAAAAGTAAAATAAAGCTTTCTATAATTGCTTAATTTGACTAATTAACTATGTATACTATTGGAGTCTAATCTAATAGTTACCCAAGAATACTGAGCTTGAGAATATTCTGTCAAATAACAGCTTAATTCCTATTGTGTTTTTATTTTTTTATTTCCCTCTTCAGGTACCAGTTGACAGTCCTGTAGATCCTGAAAGCACTACATTAAAGATTCAGTCAGCTTTATAAAGCTGAAGCAAGGTGACTTAGAAACGCACAAGTTTGGTTAGATATGGAACAGTATGAATTAGTGTAATCACTGGATTTGTGTGTACGAGTAGTAAAATGTGTTTGGTGATATTGGTGGTAGTTGTGTGGTGGACGCTATGAAGATGCTCAGTTCTTTTTGCCCAAGATGCAAACAATTCACCTTTGTATGGAATATTTATTTTGACAGTTTTCAAATTTTGCAGTTTCATTAGTAAAGCACTGTGCAAACACTCTCCACAGTAGGGAGACATGTACATTCAGGATGCATACTTGAAAAAATCAGGAGTCCTGAAGTACAGTTATCATGATCAGAAGTACCTAATCTTCTTTTCTAGTTCAGTCTTGCTGGTGCATTTGGAAAGTCAAAGAGTGGGGAGCTACACAGGAGGAGGATGTTCATGAGTTCATTTTTTTATTTTAAATGTATCTGTATTTTAATAGAAGCCAATGATTCCTTCAGGGAAAGTGATAGCACAATACTGAAAACAAGAGATGATGTGTGTGTTTTATACTGGCATTTGACATTTCTTTTGCCTTGAAACTTCTTTATAGGTATCAGAAGGCAGATAAGAGAAAACACTGTTCTATAGCTTCATTGTAGCATTTCTGGGGAGATTTATAAACTTTCTCACTAGATAAATTGGAGAAAAAACATTTCTTATTAAATACAGTAAAAAGGAGGACAAAGGCCTTTGATATCTGTATTGTGAAATATATATAAGCAACGGAACACTACCACACAAGTTTCCTCCATGGAATATTTTGAGTGCTTTCTCAGTTAAAGAGAGAGGAGTACGTGTTTACAAAGAGCCGGTGCCTTTACTTTGTAAAGAAGATCCCTGCCTCATCTTGAGTTTAATCAGTGCTGCTGAAGAAATTCCATTTTATGTGTTAAACCTTCTCTGAATATTTGTGGAGTATCAGAAAATGTGTTCTGTCCTTTTTATGAATTGTATCACTTGTCTCATGTGAAATTCCTGTGCTTGTGTAACTTAAATCATGTCTTTTGCAGTTTGTTAAAAGCTATAAGGATGACTGAAAGGAAAATAGTGACATTTTCACTTTCTCTGATCAAATATTTTCTTTTATACCATCTGAGCTGCAAAATGAGCAGACTTCATTAACAGTAACTTTTTTTTACTTCATTTATGTATATTTGGGATGGGGGTTTCTCACTGTAGTGCTTTTGACAATTTTCTCCTTTACCTTGGGCTCTATCTACACACCTACAGAACTGATAGCACTACAATAATACTACTGCTGGGAAACTGGGAAAGTCAGGGTTAGTAGATTTCTTGCAAACATTTAATTTTTAGCTCAGCAAGCTGAGCCTGCGAGTTCAGTGCCATCAATGATGCTGTGTCTTTGAGTTCCCAGAGATGCAGTGCCATCCAGAAGGTGAAATCCTACTCGAAGTTTTCTGCAGATTGTTACAGTTGGGTATGGTGAATTATTTAACTCTGCTGGTTTCAGCTGGGCTACAGTTAATTTTCTTCACAGTAGCTGGTATGGGGCTGTGATCTGGATTTGTGCTGAGCACAGGGTTGATAATACAGAGATGTTTTTGTTGTTGCTGAGCAGGACTTATGTAGAGCCAAGGCCTCTTCTGCTTTTCATATGTCAGAGAAGGCAAGGAAGTTGGGGGTGCATGGGAGGCTGGGAGGAGACACAGCCAGGACAGGTGACCCCAACTGCCCAAAGGGGTATTCCAGACCATAGGACATCATGTTCAGTACATACAGTGAGAGGCAGAAGGAGGAATGGACGTTTGGAAGGATGGTGTTTGTCTTCCAAAGTAGCCATTGTGCTTGATGGGGCCCAGCTTTCCTGGGGTGGCTGAGCACCTGCCTACCCATGGGAAGCAGTGAATTAATTCCTTGTTTTTCTTTGCTTGTGTGTGTGGCTTCTGCTTTCACTGTTAAGCTGTCTCTATCTCAACCCACATGTTCTCCAGCTTTTACCCTTCTGATTCCCTCCCCAATCCCACTGGTGGGGAAGTGTGCGAGCAAGTTGCTGCCTGGGCCTTGATGGATGGCTGGGGTTAAAAAACAACAGACTCTAAGATAGTCTCTAAGTACAATAAATATCATTAAATGCTTTTCTTTTTCTTATTTCACTGTAGACTTAGAAAATCCTCTTGTATTATAAGGGCACTGAAAACTTACCTTTCTAAGCTTAGCCTCTAAATGTGATGATCTTGATTTAAACATACTGTGTGATGAATGCTTTAGAGAGGGGAAGACCTATCAGAATAAACTAAGCACGCTTGGAACACTTACCTTGCCAAAAAGGGTTCATGTCTCTTTGCCACGTCCAGTGGTAGAGAGAAAATGGACAGGCCTTGCTGCCTGGTGAACTCTAGGAGAGTCCACTGCTGAAGTAGCTGAATATAGGAAAAGTAAGTCTTGGATATTCAAATGGCAAGCAAGGGAATAGGGGTGAAAGTAGAGATGCTTTCATTATGTCAGTCCTTTACATTTAATGACTTGTTGTGATAGAAGCTGCGCCATCAAGGGTTGTATGCTGTTTCAGCCTGAGTGAGAGAAGTGAAAGTTTCTGCCTTGTGACATATGTGGGTGGCTTTTCCCTTTGGAAAAATGACAATAATATGTGCCAATATATATATATGTATTTCAGCAAGATACAGATTCAGAAAATATTTATGTTCATGGCCCATGGTTGCTTTGACTTTTGGTGCTGCAAAATCTTAACAAGATAATATTTTTTCAGTTTTGGGGAATTGTTTTCAAATGTTGAATAGAAAGTCTTTGGCAGTATCCAGAATGTTTGCTGACCTGTTCAGTACACACCATTCCAATTCAAAGATTGAGTCTTTTTCGTTCGTTCTTAAAATTTTTTAAAATTCCTTTCTTCACTACTAGTTTCCAGTTTCTTTAGTTATGTTTAGCTGATTATTGAAAAAATATTCTAGTCCTGGCTCTTTGTGTTTTTTGTCTTCTGCCAAATTACTTGGCTACCTTCTGAAAAGGTCCACACAAATTTTTGGCATGCTGGAAACCCTGCCGAGTCCCTGAAAAGAAAATATTCCTAATAATGAAGGCTTAATCACATCCTAGATTTAATATTCCCCTTCTAAAAGGAGCTTGAAAGTTGGAAACCTCTGAGCTATTTTCAGGCAATGATGAAGTATTTAAATGAAAGGCTTAGCAGCAGAGTAAAGACCAAATAAAGAGCAAACCAGTATTTTTTATGTGATAATCTTATCTGTCTGTCAAGAAACTGAGGTTCTAGCTCATGGCAGAAATAAATTTCGAGTGGTTGAGGCTTTGTGGTTTTTGCTTTTAATTTTTGTGTTTTAGCAGACAACATCCACTCAATCAAACATAGAATCATAGAATGTTAAGAGGTTGGAAGGGACCTTGAAGATCATCTAGTCCCAAACCATCTCCAACTAGACCAGATTGCTCAAGGCTATATCCAACCTGGCCTTGAACACTGCCAGGGTTGGAGTGTTCACAGCCTGCCTGGGCAACCTGTTCCAGGTTACCATCCTCACAGTAAAAGGTTTCTTCCTAATATCTAAATTAAAGTTCCCCTCTTTCAGTTTGTACCCATTCCCTCTTTTCCTATCACTACAGTTCCTGACCAAGAGTCCCTCTCCTGCTTCCCTGTAGGGCCTCTTCAGATACTGGAAGGTTGCTATGAGTTCTCCATGTAACCTTCTCTTCTCCAGGCTGAACAGCCCCAACTTCCACAGCCTGGAGATTCCACAAGCATCTGGAATTGGAAGTAGGGTTTCTAACTCTTAGCCTTGAGATCCTGGCTCAGCCCTCCAGCAAGGCTAGAGTTGGGGTCTAAAAATCCTAACTGTTTAAAAAAGTAATTGTATCATGAATGGAATTGCACATCCACTATGAGAGAATGGTGTAAGAAACCAAATGAGGAGAGGCATCCCAATCCCATGCATCAGCTTTTGCTTTTCAATTTGCTTTTTTTAAAGTGTTTCAAGAGAGCTCCAGAGGATGCAAGAGAATGCACACAATGGGGAGCATAAAAAAGGGGGCTGCCCCCAAGTTCCCAGGAGCTCAGCAGGGTGTGCAATTGATAACTTTCAGCTACAAGATTCAGAGATTGGCCTTAAAATTAACTCTTATCTTTGTATTTCTTCCCGGCCATGTTAAACTTCTGGTAATTTCAGTGGAAGAGACTCGGAGAACATTGACCCATTTATATTTAGGATTCCTACCACGGCCTTAACCCCTCATCTCTGTTGGCTGGCCATGAAAATACCAGACCTGTAAGGCATAGTCTGGAATTGCTGGTAGGTAAGTCCCTCAGAACAAGTATTTGTAGATGAGTGCTTGTCTTTAGTAACATCTCTTTCTGTTGCTAAATGCCCATGTTTTACGAGGAAGAAAGAACAAGGGAAGAAGTAGGAAGAATACATACGAATCATTTCAGATTAATAGGGCTTTCCTAACTTCAGTCTCTTGGTCATCTCTTTTGTTCAAGGCAGTCTGTTGTTTCAGAGACAATCAGTGGAGTGTGTAATTAGAGCTGCCAGCCCATGTTGCCTAATGAAAAAGTGTTTTTTGAGAAATATTTGGACTACCTTGTGCATCTACAACCAAGTGAAATTGGGTTAAGCTGTAAACATTTATTGTTTTCTATTTTGTGAACTCACTAGTTTTCCTGTGTGAATGGGGATGCGTGACCTTTACAGTTGCTGTATTTCAATAGACGTATGTATCTTCTCAAGTGTTACAGGCTGCCAATGTTTCATGGAGCATAAGCCGTCGTTGTACACAATAATACATGATTGCCTTCAGCCCCACTATTCGGTCTGAAGTCTGTGAAGAGGGAGAAGTGATGTTAATGCAGGCATTAGAATGAATTAAGCAAAAAATTTTCCTGAGAGAAATGTATTTCTGTGTAAGACCCATGTTATTTACTGCTCATGTCTTTCCTCTATTCATGAAGATAACAAATATGTTTTGCTGTAATATTTTGGTTTTGTTAGTGTCCACTCCTTTATTTCAAGAGAAAATTAAAAGTTCTTAATGAATATTCTCTGATTGCAATACTGTATGTATGTGTATATGTGGATGGCGTCATTCCTTACCATTTTATGTTACTAATAAAGTGTATATTGCCTAAATTGATTGGAGCCAAGATTAACATTTTTGACAGTTGCTGATACAGGTGCTAAGTGGTTTTTTTTCCTTAGAAGCTGCCTTTTGATGTAGGAAAATGTCTAAGTGTATGATTTACTGTGTCATTAATTAACATACATGTACATGCAGAGTACATGTATGCAGGGTATTGAAATTTATTCTACACAAGAGTATTGGTATCCCAAGAAATTTTCTCAGTGCATGGAATTAAAGTACTGGCATTAGTAGTTGAGTACTGCTCTGGCACCAAGATTTCTCCTTTGCTTTAGAAAAGGTCTGTGAGAAAAAGAAAGTGCAAGTTAACCCCTAAAGCAGAGTGATCCAAAGGCAGCTTCTTGAGGGTAGTGCAAATATTATTTTAAAAAGCACTTGGTTGCAGAGAGATTATCTGGGGAGGGAGGGTAGGATAACAATAAAAAGTGAGACATTACATTCAGTTATGGCTAATACTGGACTTGCCTTGAGTTGGAGCACAGCAGAGCCCTTGTGAACACTGCAAGGGTTCTGCCACCTACCCTCAGGCATTTAGCCCAGCTGTCAGGCAGGCACATTTGAGGAACCTTCTTCGAAGGAAGTAGAGCCACAGTACAAAAATGTTGGGTTTTTTATCTCACTTCTCCACAAAGCTGGGATTCTCCCTCAGCTATTTTTGTATAGGAGATGCTTCACAGAGGGAGGCTGCAAGTGCTGCAGAGCACAGCAGACACAAGCCTTGTCATAAAGCAACACTAACACGCAATCCAGCACTAGGTTGAACTTTCAGGTGGGTTTGTTTTACAACCAGGACTACAGGGTCATGTTCCTCTTACGGTACCTCTGTGAAAACTGCAGGCAATATCCCCATTTAGCACTGTAATTAAAACATTCCCACAGTTAGAAAGGAACAATCCCAGAAAATTATTATTCCCTAAAGCTTCTTTAGTGTTGGTGTTTTGGAGTTTTGGTGGTGGTGGGTGGTGGGTTTTTTTGGTCAGATTCTCAGTCCTTGAAAGAAAACACTAGAAACCTCATCAGGTAAATGAGAGATGTGAAGCCATCCCGACTATGATTAGTCAGATAATAATTTCTGTAGTTGGGAGGAGGCCCTGTGATCCAAAGCTAACAAGTATTACCCCTTCCAGAAAGTGATGTGGTTTGTATATGGATAAAATAGGCAGGTGCCTAACAGCCCAGCTGCTTCCTGGACTGGAAAGGTTTCTTAGAAGAAGAATCTGCTGGATTTCCTTCTGTCTGTGCTTCACAATGAACTAACCCTATCTGATTATGTTCTAAATCAATATTTATAGCTTTATTAAACAACAGCTTTCAGAAAACAAAACAATAATATCCTGAACTTTGTAGGAAGGGCTTCAGCAGATATGTCACAAAGGCTAAGTATTGGCAATGGTTAGGCATAATTACTGATTTGTGAGTAATTGTATATTTGTGAGTAACCAGCTAATGTCTGCTTAATATCAGGGATCAAAATTCAGCCTCTAGGATGCTAATTTCCAGTGTTTCCTCAGTAAACTGCTTCTGCTTATAACAGTGTTTAGACCATTAAAAAGGCAGTAAATAGTATCTAAAGGGCATTGTCAGTATTGTGGCCTTGTGTTACAAGTTTCCAGACATAGACACAAGGCTTTACAAAAACTATAAACTCCATGCAGATGGAAAACTCCCAGAGAAGTATTGAAGGCTTCAGAGGTTTTCTAGCCTTCATTAGGCTGAGCCAGAGAGTTCCCAATTTCTTTTTTCAGAATGGGGGAGTCCTAAGGTTTCTCAGATGTTGATCACTAGTTTGGATAAGGTAAAAGAGAGACTACAGATGACTGCAGAGTTAGTTATTCTTTTAGAAATCCAATTGTCCAGCTTGCCAAGAGAAAAAGAAGCTAAAATATAACAGTGCACTTTCCAAGGCTGTGCATGGTGTTTTCTCCATTAAATATTGGAAGGTAACTTGATTTTCTCAGAATAATTCATCAGCTGGTTCTGAATAACCCTGCAGGCAGTAGACAGAATGTACATCCTGTGCAGAATGAAGAGGCACTGTCCCACTGGGGTGCGAATGACTCACCCAGGGATCATTAACTGGCTCCAGGGGACTTGAATTTGTGTTATCTTCTGCTCCCAATGAACAACTGAATTTACTTTGGGCCCTAATTCTACAAGCCTGAAATTCACTTAGAGACTCCTGCCTTGAGCCTAGAAATACCACGATTTCTCATCTTGTCACTGCCCCACTGAAGCTTCAAAAGGGTGGAGGAGCCCTCAAAGGCTTGGAAGCTTGACAAAGTTGTCCAAACCAGACTGTCACCAGGGGAGATACAGAGGTCCCCCAGCTCCTGGGGAACAGAATGCCCCATGGTCAGTGTGATTTTTCTCTGACCTACTTCATCTGCTCAGAATGTGAGACTCTCATGAGGGTTGAAATGTCTGTGTCCACTGAGAGCGTTAGGGAGTCTGTATATTTCAGGCTGGTGCGTCTCGGGGTGGTTGGTGGGGGAAGGGACAAATGCGGTCCAAGCTACTTCTCTGTCCCGCTGTGGGGAGATAGAGAAGGCCGGCTGTGTCCCATACAGAGAAGCAGGCCTGCTTCCACCCACCCGTGCCTGGGAGGGCACTGAATTCTCACCCACGTGTTCCAGATAGCTCACGCACAGCCAGAGGCAAGGAGTGGAGGGCCCTCTCATATGCCAAATTCCAGCAAGGCTTTATTCCTGTTGCTGAAGGGCAGCCAGGGATGAAAGAGGCCGAGGCCAGCATGGCCTGGACTTACAAAGGGTACAAACCGGGGGGTGGGGACAAGGTGTGGGGTCAGTACAATAGGATGGGGAGAGGGGTGGGGTCAGAGGTCTGCCCAGGTAGACAGGGTCAGGTTACAGCTGTCTTAGCCCAAGTCAATGGGGGGGTGAGAGGCTTTTCCCAGGGTATCTGGGTTTTCTCAGACTCTGGTGTCAGCCCACCACTGGAGGTCATCTTCACCCACCCCAACAAGTCTCCTTGAAGTCTGCAGCATATATGAGTATGCAGCATTCCTGGGTTTGATTCCCAAGTCAGAAGATGCTCTCTAGGCTTGAGTTTGCTAGTTACCTCTGAAAATTACTATTGTTCATGTCATGGCAAATAACAAAGATGACTGAAAAAAACCTAATTTTGCTCCAGATTATTGTATTTCCTTTAAGAGTGTTATTTTTAAAATGACCACAGTATTTGAATTTTTCTGTCACCTTCAGGCGCTTCTGCAGTGTTTTGATTACTCTTCAATCATTCTCTGGAAAGGGGGAGTCTTAATCTGCAGAGCACTGTCTCCCAGGAATGCTTGAAGTGATGCTTCAAATCAAAAACTGTTTGATGAAATCATCAGCGTCATGATGACACCTTGTTGCAGCATAGCATTGAGAACAGTAAATCAACATTTCTCTTTGCAGGTTTCACACAGCATCTCAATTCAAAGGCTTTTGGTGTTTGGGCTTGTGACGTGTTCTATTGCTAGGCTTAATCACTTTTCCAGTCCACTTTTCTTTCTTCCTGGAAAGAAAATGCATTTGAGGAATTTTAATACGTAAGGACTACATTTGGCCAGTGTTTCCTAACCAGCACCATACTGTTCCTGGAGGGCACAGGTTATCCCACAGCAGAATGAGATTGCTTAATTTTTTTCTGAACAGCAACAACAATTGTGCTTCTAACCTCAAACAGGCAGGGGTTTATTGCAGTACATTCCTCTCTCCACGCAGGCAGGGATGACTCAGGTGCTCACTTGGCAGTGGAGATAAATCCTGACTCTCACCTTTGGTGCCATTGCTGGCACCTCCCTTGTGACAAAGCCTGCAGCTGCTGACGATTGCTGAAAAGAAATCTCATTTCTAAGAAGCAGATTTTTTTTCAGCCACCACCTTTCTTTACTACCTGTATTTTTATTATGCAGTTCCCCTGGAAAAAAAAAAGTGATTATGCTGGGTAGTTTACCCTCTGACTAAAGGTTAAAGAAGTAATTAGTTAAAAAAAAAAATTATTACCAATATTTATGGAAGGTTACATTAGTGTTTTCTTGGTTTTGTAAGCAGAGCTTGCTGCAGAGACAAAATCATGTGATACAGTGTCAAGTAAGACCTTCACAGCAAACTGTATTGATGTAATTATTTTCACAAGCTACTGCAATGTTTGAGACTGAAACTTTGGAGTGAGACAGAAGGAGTAAGGCAGGCTAATTGGAATGCTGATGTTGTACCATTCCGAAATGACAGTGTCACCTGTATCTGATGCCATCAGTCGTAGACCAGAGTGAGGTGACTCTAGGAAGTATGGAAAAGGCTATTTCACTGTCAGCAAAGGCTCAGTCAGGTTACTAGGACATGCTGACCTGCTGTGGGGAGTAGAAAGCGAAAATTTGCAAACCAGTTTTGGGGAAGGCCTGATTTATAGGCTTTTCATGACACTTTGGTGTTTTTTTTTTTAATGCTTTTAAAAATCTTTTTTAATGCAAGGAAATCCTGCTTGTTAGATTAGTCTGAGAACAAGTGGAGTTCAGCTACTCCCATCTAAAATAAACACTGTAACGACTTGTTGTAGTAGAATTATTGCAGGAGATCCTGGACTTGCTCAGGCAGAAATCAAAACATGCTGCTGAAGTTCTTCATTGGTGCAGCCAAAGCAGCTGATGGTTTTTTATGCTAGACCATTGCAAAATAAATAGTATGTTAAGAGTTCTCAGAAAAAGCTACCTTGGGGAAAGCTCCAAGGAAGCACTCCCTCAAGCATTTCTTTTATAGCTCGTTTTTTTTTAAAGTCTGCTTTACGTATTTATTTTCCCAGTGATCACTTGGAAATTTTACGAATACAGAGAGTTGTTCTTACTGGTCACACAAATCACTCCTGCAAACTTGTATCAACAGCCATTCCCATATTGCCATGGTTACATCCTTATGACAATTTGACCTTTCATTTCATTACTAAAAAATCAAATTCCAGCATAACATTCAATTTAGGAAAAAGCCTCAAACAAACAAGTTTTATTTTCCTTTCAAAGGATCAAATGAGGTCACTATGGCCTTTTCAGGAAGCGGGCCAATGTTTGCCTTGCAATAATGCAATTTACTTAGAGCAGGCAAACTTTCTTGACCTGTGTTTTTCTGCTGCCCTCTGCAAAGCTGAAGCACCTTTGTAGGATTAACCATTTTGGACTGCAGCTGCTCTGCTGGCTTCTAAATGCAGGAAGATCATTAAGATCACTTGCCCTGACTTTAGCAAAACAGTGTGCCCAAGCTGGGAACACTTTGGGAGGTACCCAGGCTTCAGGCTTTTGCACTGAGTGCTGCCAGCTGGAGGTACTGGGCACATTTCCTGCCCCACCAGTGACTGATACTGGTACAGGGACCTTCAGTGAGTGCAGAGCACTTCGTGTCCACTTTTGCCTACCCAGGTCCAGATCTGTCCTGTTACAATCTGATGGAAGGAAAGAGGAAAAGATAAACAAGCTTTTGCTTCCCAGCACTGCCTTGGACGGCAGCAGATTTGAACACCCCCTTCTTGCACAAAAGAAAACTTCATCTGTTCCTGGGAGGGCAGGAGCAAAATGTGTCTCCTGGCCCTGCTGGCTGGGCTACTGGACCAGCTCCCCACTGCCTGCCTGCAGAGGCATCAAAGCAAATGCACCAGGGCCAGCTTTGTGGCATGGCTGTGGCTCTGAGATGGGTTCTACTGTGGACTGGGACCAGGGGAATTGCCACATGGGTTGGCTTGGAGGGGTCCAGAGTACAGGGCTGGCCAGGCAGGGCAGGGGCAAGAGCAATCTGCCAACCAGCCCATTTTTTGCTGCAGTGTTGCTGCTGGTCTTGTTTCACATCTGGTTTTGTTACCTGCCATGTGCCTTGGTAGCAGAGAGTGGCATTCCTGTTCACAGTGAGAAGTATTTTCATGTAACAAGGTTTTTTGATAGCATAGTCTGGACAAGGCCTTACAAAGGTCTTACAAAAGGATGGAGCTGTGCTGGCAAAAGACCTGCAGAGCAGAAAACCACCGAATTTCACAGCAGCAAAGCAGGAGCATGGGCAGTGTGTGAGACCTCACAGGCCAAGAGACAGCAAATGACACCAGCTGTCCATTCCCCAGCCTGGCTGCAGCTCCCTCCTCTGAGGCCAGGTCAGGCTGGAGCTGCTGCCCAGGAAAGCCTTCTCCTGCTGGCTCCTTCCACACGAAGGGCTGTTTGGAAACAATGGGTAATAGAGGAAGCATTTTCCCAAATAAGCCCAAATAAATACATGAATAAACTTCCTCTGTGCAATATCACAGGGCAGCGAGGGTTTGCTGCATGGCTGGGTTGAATTAATTGCTGTTTGCAAGAGGATGCTTTCTGGGAAAGGGGCTAGTGGGACTCCTTGTGGGGGTGTGGCACTTTGGAGAGAAAGTCTGCTTGGAAAAAGTGCTGATGCTGATATCACCTTGCTGCCATGGTGCAAATTAAGAGCTATTAATTTCCCTACACTTGGTTGTGTAATTGCACTGCAGGGCCTTTTGAATGCTGCATTTAAATGAGTCTGCAGTTGGAAATAATGAAGGTTAAAACCCTCTTACATGATGATTTTATGATCAAATTAGTTCCTTTGACCCAGAAAGCAGCTGTGGTAGCATGAGCTTTGCATTAGGGGTAAGACTAGATTTGAGGTATTGTTCAGAGCTAGCTTTAGAAAGGTACATCCATACAGAGTGACTGAATTTCAAAGTCAAAAAGGTCTGGCACCCTGGGAGGCTGGGCGGGAACCAGGTGTGAGAGGAAGAGCTGCAAACAGAGCAGGGAGCAATGCAGCTCTGCTGAGAGTCGTGGTATCAAAATTAGGTGATGTCATGAGGTGAAAGCCATTGGATACTGGGGGCATGCTGCAGATCTCATCCTGCTTTTATTCATCTTGAATGTTTGCTTATAACTAATACCAGGGAGGGCGTTGACTAATCCAAAGCAGCATTCTTCCATTTTTACTCTTAATTTGTATCTGGCAAGAGGGTTATTAAGACTTTCCCTTAGTTCTAGGGACTTAGGGACTCTACTTTTATCCCCTTAGGCTGTTGTTTCAAAGTTGCCTTTAGCTTCAGGACGTCAGCTAGCTTCTGTCCTCCCTGTCAAGTCCACAGCTGGCCTTGGACACTCTGGCTGACCTCTGGCAGTTCAACTTGTCCCTCTTCAGCCTGTGCATCAAGGAGGAGCTGGTAAGAATTTTCTTTCTTTCAGTACTGATTGGAAGTGGTCTGGATGCTGCAAAGGTCTGCTATGAACAGAGCTGTGGTGTCCCAACCTTGCTATGCCCCTTACCTGTCTGGCCAGGGCGAGTCCTTCCCTCTGGCATGGAGCAGACCCTGACATGGTGGATGCAGGAGGCTTTGAACTGCAGAGCACGTAGCATCTCTCTAACCTTCACCCTACCAGAGTGGCTAAGAAGTGGGTGGGTGTAGGAAAACATGATCTGAAGGTTCCTGGCTCCTCTGGGCAGGGAAGCAGCACTGAGCAAGGCTGTGACAGCCTCAACATGGTTGCCTGTTCCAACAGGGAATAAGGCTCTGGGACATATGTGACTGCCAGCTTGTGTATCAGCATCCTTGAGGATGACATTCTGCTGCATAATCCCAGTGCTCCAGGCTCTGTCACGTACAGTGTGCCCCTCAGCTGCTCACACATGGATGCCACCACCTGCACAGTCCCATTAGTTCTAAGATCCAGGTCTGAATGATTTTCAAGCTTTCCCCTGGCTCTGCTCCAGTGAACTTGCAGACTTTCTTGGCCTTACTTTCCTTGCATTGTCTTGCCTGAGCCTCCCTTGGCTCCTTGAGAGCCCTCTCCTCTTTGTCTGAAGCCATCCATCTGCAGCTTCTCTGGGTTTCTGTGCTTCATCATCTCCCGTCTGGAACTCATCTTGGTGCTCTCACATCTTGTTGATGTTCAGCATCATCTGCACTCCAGAAGGAGAGACTGTACTTCCCCTGGGATCCTGCTTCCAAACCCAGTAGGGTGTGTGTGCGCGCGCGCATGTGTGTGTGTGTGTATGTGTATGGTCTCTGCCCAGCACGGATGCACATTTTCCCTCCAACTGCAGTGTTTGCTTGATGATCAGGGAAATACAGGACATAGTGGAGAGGGTGAAGACTCCACAGCAGCTCTAAAGCTACTCTGACCTTTTCTCCTTTCCACTGGATTGCATTGCCATTTAGACACAGAGCCCCCATGTTCAGCTCAGGGGGTTTCCTAGCCCAAAGTCTCCTGGGCTGAAAGCTGACACTGGGCAAGCCATGTAAGCTGAAGCCCTTCATTTGCATTAGCTGATGGAACAGCTTTTCTCTGTCCTCCCTTCTATTAAACCTCCTGATGAGATTCTGGCATACCATGTGGCCAGGGGACAGCAGGGAGGATTACTGGTAGGACTCACAGAGACACCGGCTCCTGTGGAGAGTGATTAGCAACTCTACGTACACTCCTGGCTCCTGAGAGCCTTCGGGAAACTGATTAGGGCACCGCAGAAATTTATTCATGTCTGGGAGCAGGGGAGATCAGAGTGGCAGCAGTATCTGAGCGCATGGCCAGGGGATGGGAGCAACATTTATCAGACTATTTGTGTCTATTGGGGGGGCGGGGGGAGTGTGGTCACTCCTGGCTCTAGGAGTTGTATTACACTGACACTGCTGTGCTTGATACAAAGAGCTGAAAATTCCCGTCCGAGCGTGGCCGCAGCCATCAGGGCATAGTTGGTGCTGGAGAGGGCAGTACCGCCAGGGAGTTCTGTGCCCGGACCTGGGCGCTCCTCTGTCCACCCCTCACGAGAGACTGGTGCCTCTCTCGACAGCGCTTTACCTTCAGGCCGGGATCTCAGTGAGTGCGAAACACCACCAAAACGCTGAGTGCTCAACAAGGGATTTTCCAGCTCTTTTGGGAAGAACGGAGCAGCCCAGCTCCCTCCGATGAGTTTCATCATCAGGCGTCCGTCACAGAGTGGGGACCGGGGCGCACGGCTGGGAGGGGGCTGGCCTGAGCTGGGTTCGGCTTGAGGGGATCGCCTCGGCTCGGAGGGGCCGGGCTCGGCTCGGCTGCGTTCGGCTAGTCTCGGCTCGGCAGGGCTCGGCTCGGCTCGGTTCGATTCGGCTCGGCTCGGCTCGGCTGCGGGCGAAAGCGCTCGGACAGCGCGGCCTAGTTGTGGTGTCTCGGGCCGCCCGCCAGGGGGCGCCTCCCGTCGGGGTCTCG
>VYZT01054869.1:117167-167627 GCA_013400735.1 Pomatostomus ruficeps
CAGGAGCAGCAGCGGGACGGCGGCTCGCTCTTCCTGGTGAACAAGAGCGGCTTCCCCATGGACGGGCAGACCTGGGAGCGGATGTGGGGGCACGTGGAGCGGGTGCACCCCGACGGCGGTGCCGTGGCGGCGGCCATCCGGAGCGCCGCCCGCCTGGCTCGGGTAAGGCGAGGCCCCCGTGTGTCCCCTCCTGCAGAAGGAGCGAGTGACATGGAGCCCCAGGTCTGCGGTCCGGCGGCTGCCGCCGTCTGTGCGCGTCCCGCGGCTGGGGAGGCTCCCGGGCTGGGTGGGAGGGTGCGACACCTCATCCCGGAGGATGCTCTCGGGACAGCGGGGAGAAGGATGGGGCATCTACTGTCCGGAAGCGCCCAGGACGGGTTACGGGGGCTGCGGGGTGCTTAGGGGCTGGAGTTGGTGTCCTGGGGAACAAGTAGGAAGAATATTACTCCTTTTAGCTTGGGGAGAAAAAAGCAGAAAGCAAGAGTTAAAAGAAATCTTCAGGGACTGAGTGAAGCACTTAGTGCAATTTAAAGCAGGTGTTTGTTTTCCTTGTGGAAAACAGGCATTTCCTAAAACACACCCTTGGTCCTCAAATATAACAAAGGATTTAAAACTCAGACATTTCATTTCCACTATGTGGGAAGATTCCAAATGCTTTTGTCTTGTACGTTCCTCAGTACAAGCCTCAGACAGCTCTGCCTCACCCAAGTCTTTTTCCTCCAGCCGGCAAATAAAATGTTGATGTCTGCTGGAGTTCCAAGGCTTCTCGACACTGTGCTGCATTACTGATCACAATGTCTTTAACACTCTGCTTTGGCAGACTTTGAGCTTGATTCACTCCTCACATCAGGCAGCATTAATCTGAGCTGACTGCTGAAGCCTGGCTTGATTCATACCTCTCTGTGTGCTGGGCTGCTGTTGTCATGGTCCAGGCTGTCAGTGATGCTGACATGAACAGTATGCCTGTTCTTTACGTGGAGTAGAAAGGAAATTTTGTGCACAGGGAAGTTGAAAGCTTATTGAGTAGAGCCGTATTTAGAAGGTGCTTGTCAAATAAGATGCAGGCTGAAAAGGCCTTTCAGCTCCCTTCTGCAATGTTTAGTTCAGTGCAGGTGCAAAAGGGATAATCTCTCTCAACTTTGCTCTCCTCATGCTGAAACCAGCCTTTGTTTGGATGGGGGAGCATACCCACCTAAAGAATAATCAGGTTATGCTGAGTCTGTGGTTCCTTGGTGTGGTTCATCTTGTACTTATACAGGCACTTGAGGTGGAAAAGAAGGGGCAGGGAGAGGGCAGAACTTCTCGTTTCAGCAGCCTGACCAGCTTATGCCAGTTTAGATGGGCTGCAAACCTGTTTGGTGTTAAGAGATGGCAAAGCCTGTGCTAGACTTGACTTTCATCCCTTTCTTCCCAGCTCCAGAGCATGTAACTTTTCCTGGTGATACCCGTGGTGACTGACAAAGTATCTGAGGAGAGATATGCCAGTGGCTCTAATGTGCTGGCTTGCACACTGTATTCCTGTGGGAATGTCCCAGAGAGCATTGCCCATGGCTTCTTCCTCAGTGCCACAGCACTGGGCTGGCTCTCTGTAGCATGTGCTGAAGCTGGGCAGAAGAAAACATGTTTTGAAATCTGCCTGGCCAAGTCATTTGGTGTTGATGATCAGTGGAGAGTTCTGTAGGAGTTGTACTCCTCCACCACTGCCCAGAACAAAATCCCTGTTACAGTGATTAATTTCTTCAGGGGCAGGAGGACCTGGTGCCCTCTGTGACTAAGCAGCTCTTGCTGGCTCAGTGTGGGACCTCTGGGGTCAGAGAGTAGCTTGAGGACTACCTGGTCCTTATTAGGGCTGACACAGCTCAGGTAAGCAAGTTACGGTTAGGAAAAGTTTTTTTTGCCACAAAGTGGTAGTGGATTACTAAAGTTTTGATGGTAATTTCTGGGTCAGAGTAGGAATGTGAGGGGAGACTTGTTCCTTAAATTGTGGCGCAAATTTTTTAAATTGGCTTGTGCTGCTGGGCATGTGTTACCCTGCAAATGACCAGGTACTGCTGACTGGGAATAGTAAGGGAAAGTTGTGCCTGTGAGAAGATGATTTGTAATCTGGTTGCATTGCTGGTTGGTTCAGTCTGAGTGGTGTATGCTACTGCTCCATTTCTGCATCTGATCTGTTCTTAATCCCTAGTGATGGGAGAGCGTTTTCATCCCCTCCCCAAGAAGCTCCACTTGATTGCTCTAATCATCTTGGTATTAGTCTCAGCAATCATACACACAGGGTGGTAAGTAGCTTCTGTGTAGGCAAGGTTGTCATTCCTGGAACAAATACAAACTGCAGAGGTGCAGGGCTGCATTGCTCTCAGAGGTAAAGTCCTCACAAAAAGCTGGCTTGTCTGCAGGAAGGGTGGTTTTGGAAGCTATGGGGTCCCCATCTCTGACTGTTGGCTTGAGCTCTGGGAATAGTGCAGGCTCACAGTTTGGAACGGCTGTGCAATCCTTTACCTGTTCTGTGATCTTGGAGATACTTGGAGGGCTTAATAAATTAAACCTCTCAGCAGCTTCGAGGGCTCTTGCCTGTCAGCTTCTTCCGTTCTGAGTAACAGTGTGCTTGCAGGGGGAGCTAGTAGAAAATGACTTTCTGGTTGGTCATTAAGTGAGACAGTGGAATCAGGCAAAACAAGTTTTACATAGGATGTCTGTGGTGAACTGAGGCTACAGGGTTTCCAGCCATGGGATGAGTCTCCAGCTCTGCCACTTGGTCTTGCACTGCAGCAGCTCCACTGTCTCTGGAACTGCTGTTCCTTGGAAGACTGATATAAGGTCAAGGCTTTTCATCTGACTCCTCTCTGAATTTCACCCACTTTACAAATTCATGGTCTGCAGTGCTGTGTCTGCATTTCTTCTTGCCACCCATGACCTCCTGCTACAAACCCTTGCTTGCTCCTTGCTACTGTGGATGCATACCAGGAGCTGGAGAGCTGCAGCCTCAAATCACAACAACGCCATGCTTTTCTTCACTTGTGGATCATGCAGCCCTTGCTTCTGCTTGGTGCTGGGTGGGTGCCCAGGATCGCTCCTCCTCCAGCTGGGGCAGGAATCAGGAAGGGAAAAATGTTTGGAAGGAGTGGGAATGGCGTGTGGCTCCCCACTGCCTGGCCTGGCTGGCAGCATGGTGTGTGTACTGCTCGCCCTGCACTGGAGAGAGGAGAGCAGTGCTGTCCTGTGTGGGCTCAGGCAGATGGTTACTTCTCCCTCCTTGCCTGAGATCTGGAGGGACCTGTGCCTCCCAGCTCAACAGGCCTGCTGAGGTAACTGGAATATGTGCCAGCCAGTGGGAAAACCCTGGTTCTCTTTTCAGACTATGCTCTGGTGTCCGACATGATCATCCTCCTTGGATGATGTGATCACCCACCTTGGAGATGGGGAGAACCTCACTTGGAGGGTGGCCTCTGGGGGTTACAGAAAGGGCTGTGTCTGTTCACGCTGGTGCTGTCCCTATGGGATGCTGTCCTGTGTCTCACAGCTGGGTGAGGGCTGGGAAAAGGATGAAATCCCCACCTCTGAAGCAGCCAGGCCCCTCACTGGCTGAGGCTCCCATTGCCTTGGTGTGTTGTGCAATGTGTGCACCTAGAGCTTCTGTATCTTTAAGGCAAAGGATTGAGTATATTGGAGCAGAAATGGCCACCCCTGCGAAGATGTGACAGCCCTGACATAATTCCCTTTGTCAGGTCCTTGCTGCTTCTGAAACTTGAGCCTTATCTGGTGTGTTGAGACCAAGTCTGCCTTTTAGCTGGAAGGGACAGGTGAATAATTCATCCAGACGGAAGGGGCTGTGCAAGAAAGGAACCTGTGAAACCAAAAAAATGCCTCTAATAAGGAGCTTAGGCATGAAAATTGTGATTAAGAAGCACTAATGAGTCTTGCTTATAACTCCTACTGGTGAGAGGAGAAAGCCCATGTGTGCAGGCATGCTGGCACCCGCGTAGCACTGGGATGGCGAGAGCAAGCTGGAAGCCTCACCATCTGCTTGCCACTTACAGTGTTTCTGTGTGCCAGTAGTGCAGGAGTCTCTAGTTTGGGTTTTTCTTCCCCCTCTCTGAGGTGGATTTACTATTTGACTGTAGTAGCTAGCTGTGTGTGGTAAATGCTGGGTTTTGATCACCTTGGGGTTACTGATGCTCACTCTCTGAAAGCAAACACACAATCTTAGTGGAGGTGGGAACTGGAGAGGAAAGTCTTTGTGAAAGAGATGGCCCCATACCACCGGAACTTTCTGTTTTTACCTGTAATTGTTGTCTTGAAGTGTATTTAGGACAGTGATAGGTTCCTTTATGAGCTTGAAACTATGGTTATGATGATGTGGGCCCACAGACTCTTTTCTTTTGCACCTTGTCACGGCTGCCCAAATTGCTGGTTCCTGAATTTGAATCTGCATTAATATTCAAATAAACTGTTTCCACCACTGTGTTTGTGAGAATTGTGGTAACTTCTTTTTAGCCATGCTGTCCACTTTAATATCTGCTGACCCCATATTTTACAGTCTCACCCCTAAAATAAGTGGACTTGGGACAAGGCTATGCCCCTTTCCTGCACGGCTGCAGGCTCAGCCAAATAACAGTGGGGATGAAACATGGATTGAGGGCCCGCCTTCTTAAAATGCTTAGGCACAAGCAGATGTCTTAGGAGATTTGGGGAAAATCCCATTATGTTGCCAGTCTATATCTTTAAGTGTCTTAATGTCATTAAATATTTGGGTCCCAGGTGGTCTTCTAGGTACCATGCTCTCCCCAGCAAGCGTGCTGCAGACACACAGCAGATGGGAAATTATGCAGCCCAGGATCCTTGTCTCCTTTTATCTTTATCTTGTGATAAAGGATGCCAAAGATTAGACTTGAAATGGCTTCCTGAGGGAGGAAGAACAGCGGAGCCAATACTGGGACTCTGCTCATCCACACTGCCATGTGCTGGGGGGGTGGGGGTGTGGGAAATGGGAAGCATAGACTTTCTGTGCTGGACTGCCTGCCCGCCCAGGGTGGTGTTTGAGGAATGATGGCAACTCTGATGAGCAGCTTGTCACGTCCTCTCTGTGCAGGGATGGGGCTGGCTCTGGTGCTGGGGCAGCCCCTGTGGTCAACAGGATGACTTTGCCTGATGCATGAGTTCATGTGGGGTTTAAGCCATCTGTGCTACCGCGTTGTGTTGCACTGAGCACATGCCGCTGCTCGAGTAAATCACTTACCTGCTCTGCAGGGAGCCATGGCTGTCTAACCTCTTTATCTTTTTTCTTGTGTCCAGCCCTCAGTGCCGCCAGTGCCAAACTACAAGCTCTCCATGTCAATCCCAGAATGGCTCCAGGCAATACAGACCTACATGAAGATGCTGCAGTATCCTTCTCGAGCGTCGTCTCTGGAAAGAAGGCTGACTTGTACCTGGCGTGAATTAACAGAGCTTTACTGAAGCTTTAGCTGGTTGCAAGGGCTTGGGATCGTTTGGGGGTAAAAGGACGCCTCCAGGGATTTGTGATAGCACCAGCAGCGCTGAGCTTGTCATAGCAATCCTCTGGGAGATGTAATTAACTTTAAATGATACTGAAAAATTTAACTGAAGTGATGTGGGTGGGAATAGAGGTGCTTATTTTGAAGTTGATTTATGAGGATATTATGATCGGATCATGTGGCCTGGAGAAATAATATGGCATCTTGTCATAAAGTGAGTAAGAGAAAGCCAGTGTTGTGGCAAACCTTTTCCTCCTCTGCCTTGGCAGCCCCTGTGGGCTCCCTGAGGATTGCCTGTTCGCTCAGCATGCAGGAAGAGCTTGTCGTGGGACTGACAGCACAAGCACCTGTCCTGACCCCAAGGTGGGCAGGCTTGCCTGTGACACAGAATCTGACCAAAGGAATCTCCCTTCCAGGTGTCCCACCTTGCTTAGGGGATTCATCAGGTATCTGCTCATCTGTCTAGTTTCTCTGTCACTGCCCCATGCCCAATTCCTGACTGTTTCCATTGCTGACAGATAATTTCAGAGAAGGTTGCTGGCCCAGATGCTGCTCTTCTGTTTCCCTTTTTTTTCCAAATTCTGCCTTTTTGTATGCATGTGTACATGTGTGTGGGGATGAGGAATGAGTGTAAAGTCCTGATAAGGATTAAGAAAGGATATGGGTGGCAGCTGGAAGAACATCCAAAAATAGCAGGCGCAGTTGGCCGGCTGGGGAGTTGTGGCTGGGATCAAGGCGGCGGCTGGGTCTGGAGCCGCAGCAGCTGCCATGGGGAGGGAGGCTGGGGCCTGCCTGCTCTGCAGGGGGACCGTTAATTTCTCTTCTTTGTCAACCACTTGGCCAGGACAAGAGGCTTATTGCTCGCTGGGATTGTGCCAGAGAGGATACCATGTCTTACAGAGCTCCAAAAATTACATTATTCCCCACCTCACCCCGTAGTGGTTTTGAAATCCTGCATTCTGCTATGTAGCAGGAGCAGGCCTTAGGCACAGGGTTTGGGTCTGTGTTCAGAAAAGCTTCAAAGTGGGCTGGGGAGCAACGTCTGGGCTTCCTTTGAGGGCTGAAAGAGGATGTGTGCTTTGTTCAGAGCACGCTGAAAGGGCCTCATGAATTAGGTTTTGAAGGCAGGAGGGAAGTAAAGCCTTGTTTGTGGAGAACTGTGAACTCTAATTGAAGTAAGTTCAGAGCATCGTGGTGAGAGCTGGAGTTTTTATTTAGGCCATGGTTATACATCCAGCAGCTGTGCTATTTATGCCTTGCAAGCAACTCATTGCTTCCCAGGGGTCACCTGCTTCTGCCCTGGTATCTGCCTTGGTATTGCCAGCTTTAATGGCATGAACATTCTAATGGGAATAGAATTTGGGAACTAGGTTAGGAAAGAGATTCACCTGGAAAAGTAACCTAGCAGAAGTAAGGGCAGTGTGATTTTTTTTTTCACAAAAATTTGTTGGGTTTTTTGTTTTGTTTTTGTTTTTACTGAACAGATAGGTTTCCTGGTCTGATTTATTGCACTGCTGCTTGAACAACAATGCTCAAGGAGCAGGGAAGAGGCTGGTTTTGGTGGTGCTGCTGTGTTGCAGCCTGTGCTTCTAGGCAAGTGGTGCTGAGATTTGGTTGATTGTCTGCTGGCATCAATTGTGATGAACTTTCCTCCTATCCTCATAGTGTTAACTAGTGACCTTGACTTGCACATAGCTGGTTGTTTTCGTTTCAAGATCATTGTATTTTTTAGAGAATGATTTCTATTTCCTAACTGTAAATGGATGCACCTGCCATGGTTTTGGTTTACAGGTCATATGTGAGCCATGTGGCTCATTGAGTTAAAAGACTTCTAATGGAAGTAAGTTTTTTCAGACCATGGGGTATGTTGATTGGTTTGGGTAGGCTATGAAAGCTTTCTCTTGTCCAAGTGGGAGACTTTTTTTCAAGTGTGCAACCTAGTAGTGAGTGGGACCTAGTGGAAAAGACAATTTATAACCTTCAAATGCCAAATTTTAGCGTCATTTTAGATGGACAACCTTAATACCTGACTCTGCACCTAGTGCTGCTAATAGATCATATAAAAAGACAAGTATAAAGTTTTGCTTTATTTCACATGCCAGTGTTTCATATCTGAAAGTCAATGGCTTTTACTGCTTGTTCTGTTTTTCAACAGGCTCTCAGAACTGAAAGTCACCTTTTGAGCAATGTTACTTTGACTGTTCAAGTTACTTTCCTTTGACAGACAAAATACAGATACAATCACACGGGAACACAGTTCTTCGAGATCAGAAAAACCAGACCTCTAAGTGGGTAAGTGTCACTGGAACTGGTTTAGTGCCCTTGTCCCTGATCACCTGGCATTTAAGCGCCGCAGCACCATGGCGTTGGAGGGCTGTTTCCTCTGTGCCACAGCTCCTCTGGCAGGGCCAAAGCTGCTTGTGTTGCCGCTTTTGCAAGGAGTGTCCCAGCTTGCTGCCAGGTGCCAAATGGACCATAGAGACCAACAAGTGGAAGGGTTGGTCTTGCTCAGCAGCTGTGTGGGAACTGCTTGGCTGCAACAGAGCTGCATGCACAGGAGTGGGAAAACTCTCTGCTTCTTGGTGTTGAGCTGGGAGGGCTGGGCTGTTTTTCTGAAAACTGAGTAAGTCCTGATATTCTGGTTGTGCTGTAATGCCCTTTGCGGGTGGTAGGAAGGGATTAGCTGTGCAAAATGCAACAGGAATTTTGACATCCTGGGCACAGTCGTTTTCCCTGGAGGCTTGTAATGGACTGTTTAAGTCATGTCTATGCTTCTCCTGTTGCTGCTCATCTTGCTGTTCCTTCCACATGGTGGACTTGTGCTGGCTGGTGATGAGTTGTGCAATGCAAATATGAACATATGCCCAGGGAGCCTGGCAGCAAAGAACTGGCTCTCTTGCATTGTACTTAGGACAGCTCTTTAACAGAACCCAATAAATTAGCAGGTTATGGCAGGAAATGGTGTTGACAACATTATGGTTTTATTTTAGGGTGAAATTTTAGATAAGCAGAATATAATTACTCTCATAGACTGGTCTGTCTCTAGCTCTTCCCAGCTCTCTGTCATTAATCTAATGGTCCCTCACTCTAAAATTCCAGTTCCCATCTCAGCTTTGTGCTTCAGGTTTTCATCTTGCTGACAGCAATCTTTCTCACCTCCTTTATCTAATGCTCACTGCTCTGGTGGAACTAGTTTAAAACAAATCTTGTGCATTGAATGATAGATGGGTTTACAGAAGCTTAAACCGATTTTCAAGCTGCTCACTCATTTTTAAATTTGTCCCATTACTTTTCTCAAAGGAAGTGAAGGATGAAAATGAATTATGCTCAGTACTTACCACTTAAATGGGTCGTTGTTTTCCTGGGCTGGATAAAAGCCTGGCTTACAAGGATGGTGCTCTTTCCTAGAAGAGAACAGATACAGTGTTTGCAGCTGGAGATGTGCCTGTGGCTTTGAATAATCTCTCAAGTGGAGCCATTTCCTCTGTTTATCTGTCTTAGTGTTTGCTAGGGGATGAGTGTCTGACTCCTCTCCTTGTCTTGGTGCTGCTAGGAACTTCTTGGAATGAGATGACAGGACTTCTGTGGAGTTAAGGAGGGTGCCCCTGGAAATGGTCTAACCCCTTAGAGGCTGCCAGCTTTCCAGGCACAGTTGCTTGAACACGGTGTGTGCTGGACTGGAACAGTGTTAAGTTCTAAGACGTGTGCTGCTTTGCTCCTGGATTGGGTAGATGGGATTACTGGGAGGAGCGGAGCTGTCAGGAGCACATTTTGCTGCCCAGATCCTGTTGTACTGCTGTAGGGCTCCAACACTTGCCTGGTCTTGGTTTCTCCAGTTTTGAGAAGGACATGCAAAGCTATCTTTAAGTTCCTACAATTTTTATGAAACCAAAATTCTAGTTGTTTCTATGAAACTTACAGTTTCTGGTTTAGATTTCAGATCTTTTTAAATTTACCTGGCCAAGTCAGGAGGATGAGACCAGACTATTTTCAGTGGTGCCCAGTAACAGTACAAGGGGCAATGGGCAGAAAGTGTAACTGGAAGTTCTGTCTGAGGAAAAAAATTTTTACTTTGTGTGACAGAGCACTGGAACAGGCTGCCCACAGAGGTTATGGAGTCTCCTTCTGTGGAGATACTAAAAACCTACTTGTGCAACCTGTTCTTGTGCTTTAGCAGGAGGGTTGGCCAGGTGATCTCCAGAGGTCCCTTCCAACCCCAGCCATTCTGTGATTCTGTGTGAAAAATGTGTTGACTGCCCTGTAATGTTGAGGTGTGCATGAAAACTTTCCTTTCCTTCATTTGGTGTGCAAGCCAGTTTTCATCAAAGCTGAAAAACCACCTATACTTGCTAGTTTGTTTCCTTTTTTTTCCCTGGGAGGTGTTTTCCACTTTGCAAGAAATCTGCTCCCAGTATGGCAATGACAGGTGTCTTGTGCTGAGGTGACAGGCGCTGCTCTGAGCAATCTCTGTGATGTGAAAGGCCTCGCTGCAACACAAAGTTTGCATTTGCCAGTTGATTGGGCAAGATGGTGGAAGCCTCCAGTTGCCACTGGCTCTTGAAAAATGAGGCTATTCCCAGAGCTTTATTGACACTAAACATATTGCTGATTTCATAATGTGAGGGCTCAAAGCTGATGAAAGTATTGCGAGATCTTTGGCAGCCTCTCTTCAAGACAGCAGTGGCTGGACACAAAGAAGCTGAGTACTAGATGGAAATTGAATATTCATAAATTCATGTGAAAGTGTCCTAAAGCAGCTGGGGCATATTAATGAGTTTTTCTATTATGGAGGGAGGACTAGATATTGTAGAGATGAGATTTACTGCCAGCATCAGTGTGATGTATGAGAAAAGAAAAATGCATGGCTGAGAGTATGAAGAAGAGCATAAATTATCTATAGGAACTCATTAAAGGATATAGTCTTGCTATAACTCAGTATTTACAGTCTCTTTAAGAAAAAGTCTCTCTTATTATCAGCTTAACTTTTAGAGTGCCAGACACCATGTGGATTTGTCTAGACTACAGATAGCACTTTTGGAAATGTTAGATTTCTGTTGGTGTAGCTGTGTGAGCTGGGGTGGCAGAGCTGTGAACCTGTAAATTTTGTGTGCTGTTCTTGTTGTACAGGCAAACTGTGTCTGAAAATGTGCCTGGGTTTCACCTCGCCCAAGTTGGCTGTATTTGCATAAAATCCAAATTTACAGGTGTAGCTGCATTCACCATAGGAGTGCTTTGCTAATGGAGTGTACAGGTATCCTGACCTGGGACAGTGCCAGGCTTCATGATGTACCTTTTTGTACTAAGTAGGTAAAGGGCATCCCATGAATTTCAGCTCTGCTGATCCATGTGTGTGTGCATGGGATATGAATGTGTCAGACACCAGTAGGACTGGTTTTCCTTTTCCCATGCAAGATTATGCTGGCTAAACCTATATTACGACTTCTGTTGGTACAACCAGTCTGATAAAAAATGGTACTTTTGACTGACATAGCCATTCTTTTTAAAACTTCCGAGCTTAGATCATGTAAGAGCTTTAGGAAAAAAGTGTCTGGATATCTAGTAATATCTGTAACTGTGAATTCAGTGCCAACAAGCTGTTACTACTGGGTTTACAAGGAGTGATAAGCCCTCTGGAAGTTTCTATTCTAGAATGCAGACCTGAGGCACAATGGGAAACAAATCTCTTTGTCCTCCACAGAATATCTGGGGAGGTGCAGTGTTGTAGTGTTCTGTGCAGTGCCAGCTGAACAGAGGGACATACAACTGAAGCAGAAACGGATGTTTGGGTGGGTTCTGTGGTCTTTGAGAAATTACAGCCCAGAAGCTGCTCTGTGAGGAAGGAGAGATGTTCAGTGGCTGCAGATATGATGTGTAATTGATTGCAATAAGGGAGTATGATAGCAGCTATCATGTGGCAGCGATGCAACCAAATAACAGAGAAGGGGAGAGGGGGAATAATACTGTTTCCACACACCATGTTATTAAGAAACACTGATGGGGCTGTAAAGAAAAATGGGCTCGTACCATTTCCAGACAATAGACTGCAGAAGGCGTTCGAACATGTGCTCTCTTGCACAAAGGGGGAATGTTACAGATATGGTGTGGTGTTTGGCATGTATGGAAATGCTTTCACTGTTGAAACACTGTTTTTGAGAAGATTCAGAAGATCAGTATCTACTCTGCTGTTTTATCTCCTTTAGTTCCTGCTGGTGTCTTTCACTTCTCTCTTGGCTTCATTATCATGAATGAAACTGTCAGAAACCTTGGAAAAACTTGGGAGAGGGAGATTTTATGGACCTCATGAGAAGTACATGGCTCTGTGCAAGGAGAATTTTGTGGAAAAATGTGCTGGAGGATCTCATTAATAAAAAATTTATTCAGCCTTGTAGGAGTCTTTTTAGTGAAAGTAATGGGGAGCCTCTCCTAAGCATGGTCATCTCTGAAGGGGCTCCGGTGTGATTGGTGCCAGCTGGTGAGATCCTCCAGTTTTGGGCATGCTGGAAGGTTTTAAGATTTTTCTAACCTGTATATGAGGTTGGGTGCCCAAGTGAAAAATCTGGGAGCAAAAGGAATTTGTGGTTCCCATGAGCTATCTTTAGACACTGCCATTTTAAACAGAGAGCATCCTAGAGAGGCAAAGTCAACTCCTTTCAGGCCCTCTCTTACTGCAGAAAGCAAGGGAGATAGTCCAGTTGGGCTCCTGAAAACACTGAAAGAAATTTGAATCAATTACCAATGAAATACCACTGTCTGCCAATGACTAGATCTTGAGGGAGGAACCAGCAGCCTGTTCCTGTTGGCGGCATTTGTTAGAGGCAGAAGTGTTCACTGTGGTCTGGAATGGAGATCTGTCTGGCAGATGTCAGATAGTGGTGTCAATGCCACAAAGAGGGAAGCTTCAAGGTGCTTGTCTCTGACTGTGGCAGTCTCCCCTGAGTTCCTGGAAGAGACGGGCTGCCCCCCATGCTCACTGGAGTGTGGGGAGAGGGTGACTGGGTTAATTCTCAGCTGTCTGATATGAGACTATAAAGAATAGCCATGTATGTGGACTCTTTTCAGGTAACTGTCGAGATTTAAAGAAAATCCCAGAAGCAAACCCTGCTAAGGCAGGGAATTGAAATGCTTGATGCCATTTTTAAATTCTTTTCTGCCTTCCTTAAATCTCCTTTCACAAGTTTAACTGTGCAGACTTTCTGGTCACTGTTAATGTCTCAGACAGTGTAGTAAGAATTTAGGAGTGAGAGAAAAGAGGGAAAGGACAAATCAAAGAGCACCTGTAAGGAGTTGTTTTCAAATGAGCTGAATGCTCTGTCATTTGCCATAGATCCCTCAGAGAACTGACAAGCAGCCTCCAACCATTAATATTTGTGTTAGAGAGTGTGGGGAGGGTGGGTGCTGGGGAAGTCAAAGATAGCAGCCCTTAAAAAGAATAAGGGAAAAGATAAGTCTAGGGACTTTGAGTTTATCTGCAGTTCATCGGCGGGGAAAAGCAACATTAATATTATTGGACACGGTTTGTGTCTGAGAATTTCCTTCTATGAGGGTGTAAGAGCTTTTGTCAACCAGGGAGAAGACGTGGACATAATAACTCCTTGTTTTAGTGTGGCTTTTGATAAGGCCGCATCTTATCACTGCAGATAAGGCAGGGACCTTGAGTCTAAATAAAACTATTAATGTAAGGACCCAACTTGTTGAAAAGCAGCGTGTAGGAAGTGGCACTTTACCAAGCTTGCCTAGCAGGGATTGTCAGTTGAGGTGTGCAGTGTCTGTTCCAGCTCAGTTTTTCCTTAATGGCATGGGTAAGACTAATTGTTTGCTGATGGGCGGTTTGCAATCCAGGCTGGACAAGGTGACAAGGCTTTGAAAAGTGAAATTTGGATATTCAGAGTGATCTCTTGTGTGGGAACAAACAGGAGATAATTTAGTGAGGGCAAATGCAGAGGAGGGTTTGGGAATAGCCAGCTGTGGAGAACAAAAGGCTAGTTTTCCTAAGAAGAAGCAGAGCTTAAAAAAACAAAAGAAACCAAACAAAATTCACCAAAAAGCCCAACCAAAAAATCCCCACCCCTAACAAAAAACCTCCCAACCAACCCACAAAAAAGCCTCACCAAAACCACAAAACCAAAAAAACTCACAAAAAACCACCAGAACCCGATTCAGTGTGGGCCAACAGGGAAAAGCCAACAGCATACTGGCTTGGTTGCAAATATGCACTGAAAGATGAATTCAGAAGGAAATTGGTCTGTTTGTACTGTTGTGGGCTTAGCCAAAGGACTGTGTGAGAACTGAGTTGGTTGAAGGGATTTCAAAATTGAAGGAAACAAACATTGTCCTAAGATCATAACCTAAGAGGGAAACTTTCAGGTGGAGTGAGGGAAGAATGAAATAAAAATTGGTGTCTGCTTTCTCATGTTTAAAGGGGAGAGGGTAGATTACAGTCTTTTGCATACACAAATGTCTGTAGGAAGAGGAGAGATAATAACTGGTCTCCCTGCCCACTGTGGAGAGCAGAAATAGCTCCTGATTTAATTTGCAAAAAGGGAAGGATTTAGTTTAAACATTAGGGGACCTTCTTAGATGCAAGATTAAGTATAGGGTAGATTAGCTGGTGGATTCCCAGGCTTTTGAGAAGCCAGTTGAAAGTAGACTGAAAAATAATCTGTGAGGAGTGATTTAGATTTGGCTTGTGCTACCTTGGGCAGAGCACTGGCCTGGTGATTCTCCAGAGGCTCTGCTTCCAATACAAACACAGGGCTTAAGGCCATGCTTTGAGTCAGGCTTGTTAAAAGTGGAAGAAAAACTCTCAGTGGCTCTTGGACTGGGTCATGCACATAAACCCTGCGGTCCATGCTGTAAATGCAGAGAGAAAGCAAACTGTTTGCAGGGTGTTCCCCAGGATTCCAGGATGGATGTGTGTGAGGGCATAGCCTGCAACGGGGCTGCAGGTGAACACAGGTTTGCTGACCACTGGTGGTGCCTGCTGAGCGATGCTCCCCTCGCGCAGACCCTCGGCACTGTCCTGCTCCAGAGGTATTTCCGAGCTGCTGGGTCCCACTGCAGCTCCTGGATCCCAGTGCAGGTTGCTGTGTGTGCCTGAGGAGGAGATGTTGGCCCTGCTCCTCAGGCCATATTAACCAGGCATAGGTCATGATAAATGGCTTTACAACTTGACATTTTTCCTCCTAATGTGCAGAATCAGCTTTTTTAAAAAAATTTTTTTTTGTTTATTTCTTTTTTGTTTGTTTGGGTTTTTTTGTTTGTTTGTTGGTTGGTTTTTTTTTTGGTTGTGTAACTCCCATGTAGTTATAAGATAGGAAATTCAATGGATTGTCTTGTTTATGGATACCTCCCATGCCTCATCTGCATGTAACACTTCTGAGACAGAGATGGGCCTTTGCAGTGGCCACTGCGGTGACTGGGGAGCCTCTGTGGGCGATGAAGGAGCCCCATTGTGTGCCCTTGCCGGTACTGCTCCGTGCTTCCAGCAGTTCTGTGGGTTTCTGTGGCTGATTGTGAGTGTGGAGGAGGCAGGCAAAGTCTCATTAGTCTTCTGTACTGCAGGCAGAGTGTAAGGGGTGGTCATTTACAAATGAAGAGATAATTTCTAACTGGGATAAATGGGACACAGAATGTCTGTAACAGGCTGTAATAGCAGTGGAAGATCTGTTGTCACTTGCACTCAACACAAGGTTTAAAATGCATGAGGTGGGTGAATCAGAAAGTGGGGGGGGAAACACACTGATAGTTTCAGATGCATATTTCCATAATCTTCTCTAATACAAATATTTTTGTCTATTAATGTTGTATTTCTTTAGAGTAGGGATCTGTTTACAAAGCTCTTCCCAGGGAAAGGATATGGATAGAGAAGATTGTAAAATATAAGTTATCCTTTGGCTTAGTTTTCAGCAGCTCTTTTTTTGGGGGGGAAGGGGGGAGGGTTTGGTGTGTCATCGGATGTCCCTCTTCTGGCCTTTTTAGGCACCTTCCACCTTTTCCAAACTGTCCAGGATTTCAGGATCTGTTTGTGGCAGGGGTGCACTGTCAGTCTGGCACAACAGCTTTCTCAGCTGACCTGAGGTTGCTTGTCACAGTGTTGTCCCTGTCAAATAATTTTACTTCAGAGATACAGTCTAGGTTGTAACCAAACTTTGTGAACGTGCAAAATCCTGGGCATGCATAGTTTCCTGCACTCCTGATGGAAATTGTGTGGATTTTGCCCCTTTTCCTGTCCACAGAAGGTGTGGAGCAGCAACAAGAAAATAATTCACCTTGCAGTGGTGTGAAATGTTTGTGTTGGTAGAGCTTTCTGCAGAGCAGCTTTGATATAAAGACATTAAATTCTGGTCTGCAGCCATAGCTATGGGATTATGGAGGCATTTGTAGCTTTCAGGGGGCTATGTAACCATGCTCTTTCCCCTGGTTGCTTTTTTTCTTTTTTTTTTTTTTCCTCTTTTCTCTCTTACCCCAAAGAAGAGCTAGGGTTATTTTGAAAGTAAGCTAAACTCAGTCTTGCTCTAGGATTTCCATGATTGCCAGCTTGTGCAGTTCAGCAGGGCTTTGTGTTACAGTCTGAAGTGATGCTCATGGAGTTGCTGGGAGAGGCAGAGAGGACTGCATTCCTCCCATCCACCTTCAGGGGCTGGAAGGCACTGGGATGCCAAACACCTTTTTTATTTTTTTTCTCTCTTTTTCTTGCCCCGCCCCCCCCCCCCGAGGTCAACAGGACTCTGACAAGCCACTGAAGGGGAGAATCAAGTTTGCCAGCTCTTGTCAAGATAAGAACTGGAGGTGCCTGGCTCTTGGTGTATGAGAGGACCTTCTGATTCCTGTCAGCTGCTCTAGCTGGAAGGACTGAAAACTGTTTTGTTTTTGTTCTAGGTTAATGGAGACAGCAAAAGAAATGACCAGGGAGTCCTTACCTATCAAATGCCTTGAAGCAGTTATCCTGGGGATGTATCCTTTTCCATGGCTGTGACTTTTTCCTCTCAGCTCTGATTAATACATTGCCCCTCATGGATGGTGTTTGAGAGGGTTGCAGCCAAAGGTGAGTGCCAGCTGCTTGGGGTGCTGCCCTGGTATTGATCACAAAGTTGGTGAATTGCTGGGCTTGTTGGTGAGAGCTGGGATGCTATGTGCCAGGTCAGTGTTAGGATTTGGCCATGCAGACTTTGCCTCCTGCCCTGGTACTCTGCATAATGGCAGGATATGACCCAAAGTGCCCAGCTAAGTACCTGTCTACACAATCCTTGTTTTCTTTGTTAGCATTTCTCTGTTGGTTGTTGTTGGAGTTTGGTAACACCTGAGGACTGTGGGTTCTGTTCTGTGTTTGTCTGATGTTTACATGGCCAAGTCATGTTAGCTTTTGTCTCTGAACCCACAGCAGTGCTTTGTGCAGAAATGTGTATTACAGTCAAACATTTAAGCTTCACCTTAACATAATGCTTGCTTCCTACTCAGTTTTCAGTCATTTAGACACTGACTGGCTTCTCCACCCTCTTGTGCTGTCACTGATAAATCAACTTGCACCATCCTAAAACACTGGAGGAGGGCAAGGCAGGGCTGCTGAGGTTGCCAGACACATCTCATCAGAAATGATCAAGTTTCATTTAAAACAAATCCAAATCCAAAATAAGCCCCAAAGCAAACCATCCCCTGGGATGTCTCTGTGGCGTTTTGCTGGCTGCTGCTGCCCCCTCCCGTGGGAGAAGGAGCTGGCAGAGCCTGGCAGGTAGTGCCTCTGAGAAGGGATGGCTGCTGGGGGGTGGGAAGGGAATGTGGGCTGAGCAATGTAGGCCAGGAATAGGCCTTGGATTTGAGTCTGTGAGATGGCTCTGGCTGACAGGGCTTCCCCTGGAACACTGTCAGGCTCTGCATTCAGCTGGAGGGCTCAGGATCCTGGGGGCTTGATGTCAACAAGAGACTCAAAGCCCTTCCAGAAGGAGAAATCATAAAATCATAGAACATCCTGAGTTGGAAGGGATCCACAATAACCATTGAAGTTCAGTCCCTGTTGTTGTCCAGACCCTTCTTGAACTCTGTCAGTTTGGTGCTGTGACCACTTCCCCGGGGAGCCTGTTCCAGTGCCTGGCCACCTTCTGGGTGAAGAACCCTTTCCTAATATCCAGCCTAAACCTCCTCTGACACAACTTCAGGCCATTCCCTTGGGTCCTGTCACTGGGCACCACAGAGGACAGATCAGTGTCTGCTCTTCCTCTTCCCCTCACAAGGAAGTTGTAACTGCAGTAAGGTCTCCCTTCAGTCTTCTCCCAGCTGAACAAGCCAAGTGACCTCAGCCACTCTTGTATGGCTTTCCTTCAAGGACCATCTTCATTACCCTCTTTCGGATGCTCTCTAATAGCTTTGTATCCTTTTTACATTGTGGCATCCAAAACTGCCCCCAGCACTCAAGGTGAGGCCTCCCCAGTGCAGAGCAGAGCAGGACAATCCCCTCCCTTGCCCAGCTGGTGATGCTGGGCCTGATGCCCCCCAGGACACGCTTGGCCCTCCTGGCTACCGGGGCACTGCTGACTCATGTTCCCTTTCTGTGGCACTGCTCCCAGCCTCATTCCCCAGTCTGTCTACACAACCAGGTGTGCCCTGTCCCAGGTGCAGAATCTGGCACTTCCCTTATTACACTTCATAGGTTGGTGATTGCCCAACTTTCTCATTTGCCAAGGTCTGTCTGCAGGGCCTCTCTGCCCTTGAGGGAGTCGGCAGCTCCTCCCAATTTTGTGTCATCAGCAAACTTACTAAGTATACTTTTGAGTCGTGCATCCAAGTAATTTGTGAAGATGTTGAACGAGCCCTGTGGAATCCCACTAGTGAGTAGTTACCAGCCTGGTGTAACCCCATTTGCTGTAACCCTTTGTGTCTGACCTATGAGCTGTTGCTCACCCATTGTAATGTCCAGCATATAAATGTACATTGTAATGTAAAGGATATAAATGTAATGTATTTCTCTAGCTGCATGCTGGATATTTTGTCCAGGAGGATACTGTGAGTAACAGTGTTGAAAGCTTTCCTGAAGTCCAAAAGTTTACATTAACTGTTTTCCCTTGAAATTATGTCAATGGATCTGTTATGCTTGCTCTTGTGTCAGCAGAGTGTCCCAAACTATTTGGGGATGAAAGGAATGGGGGAAATAATGTCCAGGTAGAGTTGATGCTGCTCTGCAGTGTCAGTGTGGCTTGCAGTGCTGTATTTCTAGCAGTGAACTGATTATTCCGCATACAATGGGAGCAAAGGCTGATTAGTTGCCTACAGATAACCATGATAACCTAAAAGTGTTGTTGGTTTTTCTGCTTGCCTCAAACCTGATTTGTGTGTTCAGTTTGGTGGTTTTTGGGGTTCTTTTGAGAAGTGAAAGAAGCAAAAGAGTTGAAAGCTGTATTTTATACTATTTGGTGTCATTTGAAGTTTCTTCAGAGTTAAGATGTGCATGAATTTTTTTGTCTCTAGATGCTAATTAAAAAATCCCAAACTTATCGCAAACTTTTTTTTTTTAAATCAAGAAGGTTTAATCAGGGGAGAGTATGGGACAGGCTTGTCTTTCTAGGACTTCTACTTCCTGTCTTGGAAGTCTCTGTGTGAGAACAGGGACTGTCTGCTGGCTGGTGGTCCAGCAACAGATGCATTACAGTTTAAAAGACTCATGCAGTATAAACACCAGATATTTTGCATGAGGTGTGGGTACACAAAGAGTGCAGCAGTGGTGAGTGGATGGGCCACCTGGATATGTGCATCTGGGAAGTGACTGGTATGGAGCCTGTGCCCATGTGGAACCTCGTAGTGCTGTGATGCATGTGCAGCATGAAGAGTTTTGGGAGGCATCTGTGTCATGGCACGTGGGGAAGTTTGCTGATTTTTGTCAGCCATGAGATTTTGATCTTCAGCATTGCCCTCTGGATGCAGGCACAAGTGAGGCCAGCAGGGTTCCGAGGTCAGGCAGTGTCCAGAGAAGATGTGCTTACCCTCTCCTGAGTGTCCAGCCAGTGCCTTCACAAAGACCTGAGCTGAGCAGCCCTGCGGGTGTGTCAACCTCTGGTTCCATCCATGTCTCTGGAAATAAGGCACTGCTTGTAATTTGTGTGCTGGCAGGCCCTGAGTGTTGCTTGGATACTGGAAAAGCACAGCCCACTCCAGTGGACCCTCGGTGTGAGCCTTCCTTCAAAGGCCGGCTCGCACAGAGCAGCTTTAGTGAGATGTCGCATTAATTGAGCTGCTCGATGGCTTGTGCAATGGCCTTTTGCTGTGTGACTTCTTATAAAATGCTTCTATAATCCCTCTTGGTGCAGAATTAAGTTTTGCATAATTGCCTGTGCGGTTGATCTTGAAACATTTTTTTAGGGCAGTGAGGTAAAGTACTGAGCTACCCTGTCTGCACGAACCAAGGAAGCAGCTGCTCTGAGATGACTGAAAGCTCAAACAGATCTTCCAATATTATTTTGCAGCCGTCTGCACAGCTCTTTTTCTCTGTGTAGCTGTCTGAACTGGCTTCATATCTCTCTGCTTACATGATCTGCTTGTCAGTGCCTAACCAGAAGCATTCCTCCTGCTGTCTTCCCCAGGGCATTTCTCAGTTCAGTTGTAAATCAGCTGAGTAATGGTGCATTCAGCCCACTCTTTCTGAGCAAAGATCCAATTGATTTGAGCTCATGAAAAGGAATAGTAAACCAGAAAGTGCCAAGGGAATTTTATCTGTGCTGCATTCACTTTATTAAAATGTGGAGAGCAAAATTTCAGAGGGGGAGAGGGAAGCTGCACACTGTATCCCTCCTCAGGGAGCCTTGCGGAGCGCTTCCATGCTGGCCGAGCATAACTCTCTCCGATTGCCTTCAGCATTCGTCTCCCAGTTCATGTGAGGTAACGCTTGGACCCACACAGGATATTAGACCCCCTGGCCAATCATATCATTAAACAAGGAAGAGAAGAGCAAAAGTGTCTCAGGAGTGAGAATTTATTCAATAGTTTCTGCACTGTTCTTTCTGTGGATGCAATCAGTGGATGATGTTTATCACCACTGGAGAGCTGGGTCCATCCATCTCCAGCCCAGCAGGTACATCCCTGGGCTGGGAGCGAGTGTTTTCAGTAAGGGGGAGAGTTTCTTGCAGTCATTGCAGGATATTGATGTCCGTGTAGTGCTCCTCTTTGCCTCCTGCATGCTTGTCTACAGCTTGACCCACTTGCTAACTGAAATATGGGAGAGGAGAATCCTGCTGAATATCTACAGCCCCTCTGGTAGCTGTGAAGAGCTGGGAGAGAGCTTTTAATTGCTTACATTGTCATGGTCTAATCTTTAGATAGTCACCTCTGACTGCAGCTGGGCACTGGACAGTAGGTTTCTGAATCTAAGGGATGTCAGCCTGGTAGTCCTGCTTTGGGAAGCTGAGCCAGCTGCTCGAGCCTTTCCTACATGGACACTGGAGCTGCCAGGGGGAACTCTGAGCCTTCTGTGTAGACAATATCCAGATGTGGGCTTGGTTGCACTCTGCCTCACTGAGCCTATGGGAAATGCTGTCTGACTCCAGCTGGAAACCTCTGTGAGTGTTTACTGTTGGTGGCTGGGGGCCCTCTGAGCAGTTGTTTGGTTGCTTGGAAAAACAGCTCTTGTGGTTTTAGTGAAGTCTTATCGCATGGTTTTGAAGCTTGAGGTTTATTTTCCTCCTGCTTCACATCCTGCTTCATGCTAGCAGCTTCAGCATTGCTGATTTAATTAAAGCTGCTTCCTTGTTCCCCAGCCTGCTGCCAGCCCTCCAGCTTGCTGCTGCCCAGTGGCACTTGCTCATGGCCCCAGCCTGTGGGAGTGGCAGAAGAGGGGAGAACAAGACGCCCTGCAGTTTTCTGTGCTCATCTTGACCAGACTTCAGCAAAAACACCCTTGCTGGGCTCTTAAGACATGAAGCACTGCCCCTTTCCAGGTAATAGATTTCAGCATTTGCCCTTGTTAAACTTTGTGTGGTTGATGGTTGCCCATCTCTCCAACTGGTTGAGGTCTCTCTGCAGGGGCTCTCTACCCTTGAAGGAGTCAGCAGCTCTTCCCAGTTTGGTGCTGTCCCCAAACTTACTTACTCCTTTGAGTTCTGTGTCCAAGTTGTTAATGATGATATTGAAGAGAGCTGGGCTGAGGATGGAGCCCTGCAGAACCCCTCTAGTGTCTGGACTCCAGGCTGATGTTACCCATTCACTAGGACTGTGAGCTTCTTGTGCTTCAGTTTCTTTTGTTGCCTCTTGTCCTGTTGGTTGGCACCACCAAGAAGGGCCTGGCTCCATCATCTTGATTGACATGAAGACCCAGGATTAGGAGGCCACTGAGCTTTGCTGCAGCTGCTTTTGCCCTCTCCTGCTCTGCACTGCTTCTCTATTGTGGCATGTAATTTACTCCCCGACTCTCCATCCTGCGGTTACAGTCCCAGCTCAAAAGTGTGATTACGGCTGCAGCATTGCTGTGTGGTTGCCTTTTGTTTGCCACAATACAGCTCTCCTTGGGCAGAGCAGAAAGGAAAAGCTATAATAATGATGCATGGACAGAGGGGAAGATCTGACGTGCCTTTCCAGCCCATTTGCTGTGTATTTCATCTCGGGTGGGGACTCTCATTAACCAGTCCCTCAGCAGAAGCAACCTGTACCTAAAGGTTAATTTCCACAGCGGTTGTTGCTGGGTTATTTGATGGTGGGTAATTTCTGCCCTCAAAAGATTCTTTTACTCCTACTAAGTATTTCATGAGATTAAATTGCAACTTCTCTGAGACCTCGTGGCAGAAGTGTGTATGTGTGGCAGGTGGCCACCAAGGCTTTGTATGGACTTAATAGAAAGGCACTTGGGGAGCAGAGAGAAAACCCTTTAATAATGAGGGGGAAAAATCGTGGTGATGTTTGAAAGCTTCATAGGTGTTAATAAAAGATAGTGCTTTTTCAGTTACACAGAATGATAAATACAATGGGCTTTTGCAAGAATCGGTCTGTAGGACACAAATTATTGTAACATGACTTTGATGTACACAGGATGCACCTTTTAAGGCCTGAAGGAAGGTGACCTTTTAAATGAGGTGAGTGTGTGCTGAGTTTTCCAGTTGACATAATGGTGCTGGGCCCCATTCTGCCCTTGCAGTGTATTTATAATCTTTAATTATAAATCATCTCCTGATGGTGGGGTGGGGGTATTTTACTTGGAGAAGCTAGTCCTGAGGCAGCTGTGATCCAGTGAGACCACCTTAGGCAAGTAGAGCTGTTTCTGTTCTGTGTTGGTGTAGGTGATATCGGGGTAGGCTTTGACAGTCGCTGCAGGGTGTCCATATTCGGTGGCAGTGGGGCAGGAGGTGGGTGCACATGGCCTTGGCTGGGTGACAGATGTGTGTGGTAGGGAGGGCTGTGCTCTGCTGTGCAGTCTTCCAGACTCATGGTCATACAGACAGTGAAGTGCAGCATGAGCTGAGCCCACAGTGTTGTCTGTTCCTTTACCCTCTAATATGTTTTTTCCAGGCTGCTAAAGCCGATGACATCTAGCACTGAGTGCAGCTAAACATGTTTGGCATGGACCCGAAAAGCTTCCCTGTGGCTGTCCTGAAAGTTTTGTGCCAATGCCTTTTTCTTGCCTGTTTTTTTTTGTTTGTTTATGAAAGTCTTTGCTCTTGACCTCAGATTCTGTGCAGTTCATGAACCTCTTATTGGTTTCTGCATTTACCTGGAGGCCAAAAGTTTGAATATGTGAAATTCAACAAGCACTGGGTGAAATATCCCCCTGAGAAAATGGTTTAGAGAGAAATGAGAGCCACTGGATGCTTTTCATGCATCCCTGTAGAATGAAGAGGTGAAATGTGGGGTGCAGGCAGGGGTTAGCATCCCAGGGAGTCATACTGCTGGTGAAGTGGTGACATATGAAGCTGGGCAGAACCAGAAGTGAGCCCAAATTTTGTTTTACAGTCTTGCTACAAAGGCTTTTTGTGCTTTCAGTTTCCCAGCAGGTGTCAGGCAGCGGTGCTATGCAGGCAGGGGAGGAAGGCTGATCACAATAACATCCCAGGATATCTCAGCTGTGCTGAAACAGCTCTTGTTTCACTGCTGTTATATACCTCCTTTTTGGGCATGAAGTAGGGAGAGGAGGGGATGCTGGAGATCCCCAAAGCAGAATCTTGGTCTGAGCAGGTTCCTGCAGCTTCAGTGGGAACTGAGCCCTCTCCTCCATCTGTCAGGATGCCCCAACAAGATCCTGGCAGTGCTGCCTTTTGGGCTGGTCTTTTGTAGTGGCAGCACCATGGCCAGCTGCCTCAGGGGATGGCTCCAAGGTTACAGCAGGTGCCTCTGGCTGGAGTAAACTTAGGCTGGAGCAACCCCAGGCTGGAGCAGTTTTGCTACAGCCTTTTCTGGTCATCCCTCCTCCATCCCCCAGGCCTGGGTGATGGCCTCAGCTGCAGACGGGAAGGGCACCTGCTGTCCCAGAGGCCAGGTGCCAGCACGTGGAGCTGGGGTGAGTTTCAGCTGTCCCAGGATTAGCAGCAGGGAGCTGTGTGCAACGTAGGTGCTGACGCAAAGCTGCTTGCGTGAGGGATTCTCAGCCTGTCCTCTCCCGGGCACGGGCCAGCAGCCTCCCAAGGAGGTGAGCTGCACGTAGCTCCCCTCTGAGATCACACACTGCACTGTCACAGAGCTTGGTCCTGGCCTCTGCATGTGGTGCCTTTGAAATGGCCAGTCAGTGATTGCAGGGACAGGGTTTGCTTTTTATGAGCGTTGTTTCTGACCATGCCTCTGTGCTTATCTAATTAATTATCCATATCAGAGCTTTCCTTTGGTTCCTGTCAGCAACATGTTACAAGGGTAACATGCTAAAACACTCTATATGAGGAGTGGCAATGTTGAGAGGCAGTTTACAGAAGGACAGGGAGACTGTCACCTTGGAGAGGAATAAATCCAAATGTCTTGGTACCATTTGAACACATGAGAAAATGAGGCTGAGTAAACTAACTTGTATCAAACCCTCAAGAAGGGAGGTAAACACTTTTCCCTTTGGCAGCTTAGGAGTTTGATGTTGGTATCAAATGGGAAGCTTCCACAGATCTAGGGAGGGTGTTCTCTCTTTGGGTGTGCTGCCCTGGACAGTGTTGTGGTTTTTATCTTTCCCCCAAGTGTGATTAAGAGTCATGCCCTTCCTTGTCTGAACTGTGGCATCTTATTTTCCAAGCAGTGAAATGGGCTTTGGCAGCACTGGCTGTTTCTGGGCACAGTGAGAACAAGTTTGTGTTTGCAAGAAAGCCCTTTGCCCTGGCTGGTAAAAACCCCAACCCTGCTGAAGATGTTTTACAAGTGTAATTGTACCTGCCATCGTTGTTGCCTTGATGCAGTGCACCCCAGCTACTTAACAAACGGGCAGCCCTCCGTGGAACGATTCCCCATCAGCTTTAAAACCCACTTCTCAGGGAACTATTTTCATCATGTGGTGCTTGGGATATACTGCAATGGCTGTTACGGCTCGTTGGGCATGAGCAGGCGATCGGATCTGATGGACAAACCTCTCACGTACCGAACTCTGAGCGACCTCATCTTCGAATTTGAAGACTCCTATAAAAAGTACTTGCATTCAGTCAAAAAAGTCAAAATCGGATTGTATGTCCCGCATGAGCCGCACAGCTTCCAGCCCATCGAGTGGAAACAGCTCGTCCTCAATGTGTCCAAAATGATGCGCACAGAAGTCAGAAAGGAGCTGGAGAAGTTTGCCAGGGATATGAGGATGAAGGTAGGTCCATACACGTGGGTGTTGGGCTCAGGAGGCAGCTGTGCCTTGTCCCATCCTGCAGAGATGGGTCTTGCTCTGTGTCAGCAGACTGACCCCAGCCTGAGATCACGCTGGTATCAGGTGTGCTGGGGGTGTGTTTGCATCTGTCTCAGTGCTGCTTTCCCAGGATTTGGTGTGTTTTCAAGTGCTTGCAGCTATTTAGTTGAAGGATCTCCCCTTCAGCCTGGAAAACACTTAAATGCATACTTGTCCCTGGCCATCAAGGAGCTGTTGCCCACTTTGCTTTCCTCAATGACTCCAGAAGAAGGTGGTTGGGAAGAATCAGCATGGCTGGGACTGGAACTGGTGGGAAGAGTGGCCCTGTCACAAGTAGGGGTCTCTGCTTTTTGTACCTGAGCTGCAAGAGGTGCCATGGTGCTCTCCTTGCAGGACATGCAGGGGGCTGATGTCCACCACCCTCAGCTAAATAATAGAGTAGGTTATGTGGGAAAGGCGAGTAAAGTGACTCCCTGACAGACAGGTGCTTCCCTGCTGGCTGGTTGCACTGGAGAGCTCATTGGGAAACAATGGGGAGACAGGGCAGGCTGCCAGGAGGCTGGAGGGTTTGGCTGCCCTTGGGGATGAGGGGTGTCCCTGACCGTGCCTCTGAGCCTGGCGTGGGCGAGGAGCTGTTTGTGGTCATGGTGGAAGCACATTTGGTGCTTGTCCAGCTGGCTGCCAGCAGAGAGCAGAGCAGGTGTGTTGCTAAGTATGGGTCTGGCTCTTGTGGAGAGGTATGTGGCATCGTGTCCAAGTTATTCTGGGTTCTCATCCCCTTCCCTGCTAAAGAACAGCTCCTACGTAGCAGCCACGTGCCTTTTTGGCTGAGGCACTTGCCCCCTCGCCCTGACCTTGGAGTGAGCCTTGCCAGTGGCATTGTAGCCCCTGTGTTCTACTGCTATCTCTCCTGCCCTGTCAAGGAGTTTTGAGGATCACCTTGTACCATGCTATCACCTTAAGCATATGGAATTGATTACTGATGTAATTAAGTTTGGGGTTTTTTCCCTTCTTCTCTATTCATATGCTTTTAATACTATCCAGAGAGCAAACAGCTGAAGCAGGCTCGAGTTGAAGAAGTCCATATGGGTGAATGACTTACTGAATTTTGTACTTGCTTTTGATAGAGGGAACCAGCTCTCTGTGTGTGCTGAGCTGTGACGCTGGGTCTAGCCCTTGTGAGTGCCTCAGGGCCAGGACCACAGCCCTGAACACTTGGAGGCTGAAGGCCCTGCATCTGTTACTACAGAATTTGAGCTGCTTGATTCAGAGGGCTTCCATTGTGAGTGGGCTGAGTTTGGAGGATCAGGTCGTTAAAACAGTCCAGAGTGTGAGTGTAATGCTGATGGCCCTCTGGGGCTGGAGGGCCTGGAGGATGGGGGCAAGTTGGAGACCTACTGAAAAGCCACACTGTCAGAGTTCAACTGCCAGCCTGAGAGGTGATCACCTCTGTTTGTAGAGAGAAAAGCTGGAGAGAGTGATTTGGCTGCCTGAGTTTCTTTGAGCTGAGGCTCAAAGCCATTTTTCTTATTTCTTGCTGTTGCCAGCTCTGAAGAAAGCCGTGGATGAGACAGTATTCAGCTGGGAACTGAACTGGTGACACCAACTAATTTTTACAGGGGGCCCTGAACAGCTATCACATGATAACAGCTTTGATTTCCTCTTAACCTGGGCAGGGTTTGAATAAGCCCCGAGGGACTGAAGGCTCTTTGTGTGTCATCCCTGCTACTGTATGAGGCTCTTTATTTTAATTTTTTATTTGCAGTGAATCACTGCCTTTATTGAAGGCCACTTCCTTCCCTCCCCCATCTCTCACAGATTCTGAAACCCTCAAGTGCCCATTCTCCAATGAAGGAGAGATCCCGGGGTAAGTCGCTGTCCCCTCGTCGGAGGCAAGGCAGCCCTCAGAGACGGGCCTGCAGGAGAGATAAATCGTGAGTATTGCTGCCACCACCCCTGCTGGGGCAGAAGGGAGGCTGGTGATGTTCCTTTGCTGTACAAAACTTTGGTGCTCACTGGCACCACGTACTATAGTTACTAGAGAGGCGCCAGGAGCTGCTGGCACTGCTGATGTCCTGGCATTGCTGCGCGTCCTGCTGCCCAATGGCCCCTCTGTTGCAGGGTCCTTGGACTGTCCAGCTTACAGAGATAGCGGAAAAGTAAGCCTTTTCTCTTTCCAAAGTGAAAACCACTTGGATTGTATTCTTTGATTTTAAACAGCTTGAAAAACCCCAGACCACTTTCCATATGTGTCATAGCTAAGAGTTGTTTTTTAGCTGTGTGGGGAAGGATGGACGCACAGCATGCAATACCTCTAAATGGATAAAACTGAGCTTCCGGATCCACAGGCCTTTTACAGCCACTGGCAATTCAGGCTCCCTTACCTTAGATGTGGAAGAGCTGAGTTTTAGCTGTGCTGCTCTGTGCCAGGAAGCTGACAACTGTGAAAGCCTATACGTAACCCAGATTAGTCACATATTTATGATCATTGCTTTTTAAATAGGCTCCCAGACTACTGTCTCAGCACTTATTTATTTATTTTAAAGCAGCTAACAAAGACATTAGACTAACCTTCTAAAGATAACTTCAAGATACATTAGCAGCAGATGATTTCACAGCAAGCTTTTATTTTTGCCTGTTCATTCACACTCAGTCCACAATGCTGTACTTTGGGCTTCGTCACTCAGAGCTCCTTGTTTAGTGCTTAGATAATTATAGTTGTAACGGGCTCAGCTGCTGCAGGCTTCTTCACCTCCAAGATTCTCTTTGAGGAACAGTTTCATTTTTGGGTTTCTGGTAGTGCTTTTGCAGTTGCTGGAGTGGATCATGTATTTCTGGAGAGGAGTGAGTGTCACTGGGCTTGGAGACTCTCCAGTTGAGCTGGTTTCTTGAAAGAGCTGCTGGGCATGTGGCTGCTCTGCAGTGAGTGATTCCTCCTTGGCAGCTTTGCTTTTCCAGGACAGAAAGACAAGAAATGTACAGGTGGCCTTGGCCTTGCAGTGGCTTCAGCACTTGTTACTTGCTCAGTGGTTCTGCTCTGTTGCTCTGTATCAAGAGCAAATGATAAATTACTCTAAAATAAACCCTGGGTCACCATGATAGAAGATGCACGACCCAGCTACAGCATGATGAGCTCTGAGCCCTGAATGGCATCTCCAGATCAGGAATGAGCTGAATGACACATCCCAGCATGTGCAGCGGTTGACATGGGGTGAGAAATGTACAGGAGGGGAAATTGGGTATTTTCTTCTCCGTATTGATGGATCTCTGAGAACCTGATGGAGTGAGAGGCCTTTGTGTTACACACAGAATGGGAGAGTCAGGTTTGCTAGGCCTTAGGCTGGAATCCTAGCTAAAGAATGGCTGTGCTTATCAACGTTGTCTTTTGTTTCTTTGTGGATCTCTTACTCACATACTGTAACTACAGCTTTTTTGAGCTTGCTGGGGAGGGGGAAAGAAGTATTTTGCTCCAGTGTGAGCTGGCAGGGCCTGAATAACACATTCATTTGAAAGGCTTCATCTGCTGATTACAAGCTGTTATTACAGCCTGGGTTTTGTCAACAGTAAAATTATATGGGCCTGCTGGGAGAAATCTCCCACTGAAGAATATGTGAACTGGAGTGGTGAACTAGAGTGTTTTTGCTGGATTGTTTCTAAAGGACAAAGGCTGAAACTGTGCTTAAGGATGGAAGAGGATTTCACAGCCTTAAACCTTTAACTTCTCATCCTTGTTCCTTCAAGTTTATTAAATAAATGTTAGTGCCAGCAAGCCCACGATAGCCTTTTAGCCTGGAAATGCAGCTGCAGGGCAGGTGGGGCACATTGCAGGACAGGTGGCAATGCAATACCCAGTACATGCTTGCCTAGAAGGCTGGCGTGTAGTCAAATTGCAGCTTGTTAACTGAGCTATGCAGCAGTCCATGTGCTCTTAGCCCACAGCTGGTGTGATCCTGCATGAATACAGAGTATATAGATAGGGTGGTGTGAATCCCTCTGGTAAGTCTGAAGCATTACTGTGTCCATTTGCCCATCCTCTGAAGTCCCAAAGCAGGAGGGTGCAGCAAATTGCAGGCCTGTGCTGGAACAGGCAATGCAGTGTTTCATCCTCATTAGGAGTACTTGGAGCTAGAGGGGTTTGGGAGAGTTGCTATGAGTTTGGAAGGGAGGGTAATGCAGCAGCCTGGAGAATCTCTGCTCCTAAATGTCCGTTCACCAGATCTATTTCCTTTCAATTTCCTGTTGAGGCTTAACACATGCATGCTCATGAGTGTCACAGCAACACTGGCCTTGTGTGCTTCCAGCCCAGTGTAGCTGCTGAAAGGGAAATTGTTAGTCTGTTTTATCAGTATGTGCAAGGGGGAAGGATTGTATTAGGATGTGCAAAATCAGGCAGATCAGTGCAGACAGCTCATGAATAGTGTGTGCCCAGCAGTGAGGCACAGCTTGCTCACCTGCTCATGGTCAGGGCACTTTGGATGGGAGGTGTGATCTGACGGGCCAGTACAGCAGATGCCCCTCGCCTCAGAGGGCACCTTTGGCATAAGGTCATTTGCCAGCCAAGGAGAATGGGATCTGTGGTGCCTTTGGTCCAACCAAGTCTTCTCTTTTCCTGGAACTTACAGAGGACATTCTGTTTGTAACTACAAGCTACAGACAATTGTGGTGGATGGGTGGAAATGGGCACATCATCATGGGTGTACAGCGACCCTCTTGGATAATCAGAGAAGGTAGTACCATCCAGGCATGCTTTAATTAGAACCATATTCTGGCCTTAATTAAAGGAGGGAGAAAAAGGTGTGAAGAGGATCCCTAAATTGAAGGGAGGGAGGGAGGAAATAAAGACACTGGAAATTTCATACAGTGCATCTGTTGCTGGTCTCTGAGTCCTATGCAATCTCTGAAGGATGCAGCTTGTAGCTTGTTTACTGGTTAGTCAAATCCCATCTGCTCTGAAGGAATAAAGTTGAAAAATCCAAACTATCTTCGAGTGATTTCTTTAAGTGTGATCCCTTCCTGCAAGTGAGAGAGACCAGTGAAGACTCCTTCACTTCTGTGAAGTACTTAAACTGAGACAAACACGAGGCAGGGTGCAGGGCAGTACTGCAGAGTGGATGGTGGGGTTATTATGAGAGGTGCTTAGATATGTGGCAAAGCAACAGGTTTCATTCAATGTGCCACTAGGCAGAAGAGCATTAGCTGTCCATAGCAATGTCCCCAGCTCTCAAATGCTGTGCAGATTCTCAGCAGGGATCTGGTGTTAGCAGTTCTGCTCTTAGAAATAAAAGATAAAAATTTCCTTATTGAATCAAAGAATTAAAAAAAATATTTCAGAGGCTCTGTTGCACATCTGCATGTGTGAGCTATACACCCACAGCAGTTCAGTTCTTCCAGTGGTGTGTGCCCCCAGCAGTGTGCCACAGGCAGGGCTAGGCTTTCCCTGTTTTTTCCAGCCAGCCTGTGGCACTGCTGCCTCTCCTGGGGCCCTGCTGTCTGCCCTGAGCAGCTTCAGCAGGAATGGGCTGGCAGCCTGCAGTGGGGAGATAAGCACCAGCCTGGCTGTGCAAACTCAGGGGTCACATCTGCTGCAGAATGAGCAAAGAGTAAGCACACAGAGCTGGAAACCAGGGCTGAGGCGCTGAAAGCACTGGAGCCATGATCAACACCCCTTTGTGCTACTGGGGCTTTAGCTGTGTTTCTGCAGGGAAGTAGACATGCTGTAGAGTACTAGAGAAATGTGTGCTTTAAACAATGTCTGTCTTTAGAAAAGCAAACAGACGGCTTACTGTGAAAACAGCCAAGAGCCTGGAATAAGCTCTCAGATTAGACACTTCCACAGGCTATAAATCAGCTGGATTGTTTTGGTTTGATAACTTCGTTGCAGGAGCTTTTCCATTGCTTGCTAAAAAGAGAGACTGATTGCTCAAGGTTTCCTTTGGTTCAGGCTGTTGGCGTAGTTAAATGGTCTAACAGCATCTGTATGTGTGACTGCTCAGGTGAATGGCTGGACTGTATCAGAATGTTGGATGCCAGGAGACTGAAGGGAGTCCCCCTTGTGTTTTCTGTCTGGTGGGCTCTAGCCCTTCACACAGACCCAGCCAGGAGGAGGGGGCAGGCTGGGAGAGCCAACACGCAGTGGCCATGTAAGAGGTCCTGCCTGTTTGCTCTCAGATGTTCCAGCTTTATTCTAAAAGCTTAGCTACTCATTTAGGGCCCCTCTCAAGTCAGGAGGAGGGGGTGCTTCAGGCTCACATCCAGGACCCCAGCATGGCACCACTTGTCCTTTACCTATGCGTGGCTTCAGAGGCAACACACAGATAGCTCAGTCTCAGTAGTTCCTGTGGCAGATTCAGCAGGGTTGTGTCTAAGATGTTGTTATGTCTAGCCAGCCCTCCTCTGAGGCAAGCTTTTCCCTGTGTGACTGCTGTACTCCCCATGCCTGCACGGCGGTGTGGGATCGCTGGTCAGCAGCGCCCTCTTCCCTCCCCTGTGCGCAGGCCGGCGGTGCTGGACAAGAAAGGAGACCTGGCTACGCTCAACGAGGTGGGCTACCAGCTCCGCATCTGACACAGCCATGCCATGGACTTCAGAGGGCTTCCTGCTGCTGCCGCCGCTGCACTTTACCTGCACTCCCTTGGAAGGAAAAAGGAACGGGACTATTTATTAACTTATGTACTCCCACAATAAAAGTTTGACCTAGAAAATAGGGGGTAATTTTTTTTTTTTGGTGGCAGTATTTATTTCAATTTATAGAAAAGGCATCAGTGAAGAGAACCTAAAATTAGATTTGCTAGGATATGAGATTTTTTTCTCTGTCATCATGTAGCAGGTGACTCCAGTGGTGTGTTTCTTCAAATATCATTTCCCTGTACAAGTGTTAATTGAACCCTTGTGCTGGGTGGTAGCATTGGAATAACTAAGGAATCATATTCTTAGTGTTAAGATGTGCTGGGGTGCAGTGCAATTTTAAAAAAAATCATATTCACTATTAATCTTTAATTCAGCAATAAAAGCAAGCAGTGCAAAAGTGGCATAAGTTTTTGAAGTATCAATATTACCTCACTAGACTTAATAGATATGCAAAACTGTCAGTATTATTGTTTTCTAACTAATTTGTACTGTTTTCCAGCATTACTGGGAGTATTAAAACAGCACTGGATGTTTTACTGCCACCTGTACTATTATTATTTTCTGCATGTTGCCGAAAGATGTTAAGTTACAGTAATATGCAAGTGTATTCTTAACACTGACATCTTGTTAGGCAAGATACGAGGTTTGAGGTTTTTTAAATTATGATAATTGATGAATAATGAATTTTCAAACTTTCATAAGTTTTTTTACACTTTTTGTCACAAGCTTTTAGTCTTTCCAGACTATACCGCTGAAGCACAAAACATAGAGACTGCTGTTTTGTAGAGACAAGTCAGCTCTTTTCTCGTCTATGTAATACCTGGAATAATGGAAAACCTGTCAGAACTGCTAACCTGAATCTATGTGCTTTTCTCTCCACATTTGTGTGCAAATTTGAACCTTGTCTTTGAGCAGTCTCTGATGGTTATGCCTTGACATCTTGTATTAAATCAGATGTTAACCTTCTGCCATGCTGTGCAGGGAGTTTTCCCTACATGTGTTGTAGTAACAACTGCTTAGTCAGACTTGCGTAAGGAAGTATGTCTGAAATAGATGAAAATCAAGCTTGTCTGCTTCCTTCCTGCTCAGTTGTTTTGTTGTAAGACTTGGCTAAGGACCTGTAATGTACAGCAGTGTTCTCAAGTGCCGCAGTAAGACTCACTGGGGTCCGCCATTCGACTTAGTGAAATTCTCTGGAAGCATTTGAGTGCTGCATTCCTGGAAATGTTTCATTAGGTGCCTAAATATAAACTGGATTATTATACAAGTCCAGCCTGTACCCTTTGTGCTGTGCTCATAGATGATACTGCCATGGGCCTGGTGTACCTCCCCTCCTGGGCACTTACTTTTTGGGATGTCAGCGAAGATGGCTGCTATTACAGACTGACAGTAAGGCTTACTCACATGGAGTGACTTAAGCTTCTAGAACACCTCTCTCAGCCAGAAAATGAATGAATACAGAAGGAAACAATTGCTTGTAACCAGACCTCATCGCTCAAAAAAGTGAATTTCACCTGCCTAGGACAGGAAGAAAAAGCCAAGACCCAGTAACCTTCTACAGCCAGTGAAAGGCTTTCTACTAGTTAAGACTTCAGAAGCTCTAGAAAGAACACTTCTCAAATGTGTGACACTTCTATATCCAAATTTATCATATCAATTACAGGAAGGCCTTTCCCATCCCTCTTTCTCTAAACTTTTCCACTCCTGTGTTCACAGTAAGGATTTCTTTGGTTAAGAAGTGAACCTGAAGAGAGGAAAATATTCTTTTGGTAGAAATTCTTGTGTAATAATGACATCAGCTGCAGAGTTTCGTTTTTAAACTTTGTGCTGCCCAGTGTCTTGAGACCTAAACAATTTTTTTAATGACTTCTCATGGATAAAATGATGTGGAAAAACCTTTGAGCAGCTGTATCCTATAGCACAATGTTACCTAATATGTTGCAAGTTTTTTCTATGAACCATGGTTTACTTCAGCTCAAATAATGGCTGTATATAGTTTTTACCCTTGTCTGGCATAATTTATTTTCTCTTAACTGATACTGAAGCTTTTTAATGCTGTAGAGGTGTGTGACAAATTGCTTTTGGTCCTTGTTTTAAAAGTTCTGCTGAAATATTCTCTTGAAACTTGCTTATGATGGCATTTGTCTTAAGTGTGGTTCAAGTGACAGCGAAGTGGTCAAATAGTGTAGAAAACATGCATGACATTTTGGGCTTTTTCTCATCACTTGTATATGCACAGCATGAAACTTCAATAAAAGTATCATGGTAGTCTTTTTTTTATGACTTAAGTTTTCTTTGTCCTTGCTCTTAACAAGGGTTGCTACAACTGACCAATGTTTTTAGTTGTTACCTGGATGTACCCAGAAATTTGTTGCCTGTAGCTAAGTATGCTGTCATCTCTGAGATTACTCAGATGCTTGAAAGCAGACAGGATCCAGTACTAAATAGGTTGTCATCCCCAGCATCAACCTGACCGTTAACAGGTAGAAGAAAGAGTTTTAGTTACAACTACCTATGACAAAAGTAGCCCCCCTCCAACTTATCAGCAATGTAAGCTGAATGTTTTGGCAGGTAGTCATATTTTGTAATGAAACACTGAGGAACTTCTTTAATTCAACAGGTTTTATGATTCCTACCACTGTACTTCCTGCATTATTCTCCAAGCACAAAGTAACTGCAGTTGTCTGCAGTCAGGGAAAGGGAACACAGATGAAAATTCTTCAAGTGCTTCTGGGAGACAAATGTGTCTGAATGTGGTTTCAGGACCATGGGTGCAGGTTTCCAGCACTCCCCTGAAAGACAATTCTGTTACTTCGAAGTTGGTTCTACACATCCATGTGTAGTTTGACCAAGTTACAAGATTTGTTTCCAGCTCCTCTCTATTTCCTATTCAGGCAGGCCGGTGGTTTTTAAATTACTTTGTAAACTGTATTTTACTCAGAATGTTTATGAGCACATAATGAGAGTAAATAGAAAATCTTGATCATTTAATACCTTAGGATCTGTCATTTCAAGATACAACCTGGCATTTTTAATAACTAAATGGAAAAAGCCCCGCCCTGTCACCAGTTGTTCAATATGTATGAAGCCTCAAGATGTCAAGGGGTAATTTTTTATACTTTTTTTCTCCTATAATAGACCAATTAAGTTTCCTGTGATGGGGTGTGCTTATTAAACTTGGCTTTATTTCAGATATTTAAAAAAAGATTTCAATGAATGCTACCTATATTTAAGCCCTTAGAATTTTAAGCAGCAAATTCTTAAAGCATAAATATTTGCCTATATGCCTTTCTTGCTTTGAAAGCTCAATCTTGCAGCCTCTGCACTGACAACACTGAGTAAATTCCATTGCAGAAGTGTTAAGATGGAAGTGTCCACAGAGCACGTTGTAGTAAAACATTATTTTCAACTCATTATAAAATGCTGCAGGCACACAAACACATTCCCCTTTGCTTGAAGAAACACACAGTTCTCAGAATAGTCCTTTTTACTGTGATTTACAATAAAAATCATTTACAACATATCCAGGAAAAATAATGCCATTTTGAATCTGGCATAGATGTTTTCCTTTATCAAAGAGGAAGCTAATGTAAAATCTTTTCTTTTTCTCCCTAAAAGACTTCATAAAGTAAATTAAACATTTTTTTTAAAAGAAAGTTCCTTTAGGAAGTCTACTTTACACAACACTAATAAATCAGCATGCAGGCAAACTTACTTAAACTGGACCAGCAGTGCTTGAATTAGCCTTTTAAAAAAATAATAATCATCCCATGAAGAGAGAAGGTAAAGGGAACTTTACCTATACCAAAAGTCCTTTGGATATTACCGTTCAATAAGCCTGAACTCTGCTAGCAGTGGCAGGTGGTCAGAAGAGTTATTTTCATTGGGAAGACCATTAACAGTCCAAAGATCTTTCTCTGTTAGAAGTGCCAGCCTGCCAAGAAGTTTCAGACCTCCACAAAAAGAATCGTTTGCTCCTGTTAAAAAAAACAAAAGGAAATGTTCATCAGCGTGGGCTAAACATCACATGTTGATTCATAGGTAGAAGGAAGAGAAGTATGGCAGCAATAATCCAAAGTTGTTACTGTTCCATGCAAAATCACCAATAAGACAGTTCAAAAATTCTTATGATTCTCAGAGTAGAGTTTCAGCAGTAGAGCTCAAAGTATTCGGATGGACAGTTTTGCAGAGGGATAAATTGAAGTAAAAAGGAAAATTTATTTGTTCATTGTAACTCCCCTGAAAAAGGCTCATATAATCCAGTCCCACACTTTGGACAACAAGCATTGCTAAACAGAGCTGACACTTGCAAAATTAAGTATTTTTTTAGAGTTACTCGTTCACATACAGAAATGAAATGTTATCTTCAAGCACACAGTCCTCTGGCAGGCCAGTCATACACTCTTGCTCATAAGGATGAAAGTATTCTAGAATTTCCCTTTCTAACTGTTCATCATAAGAAAGAGATCTTCCTCCATTATCTCCTGCTACCTCTTCCTGTAACTGCTTAAGAAACCCACCCCCCACCTCCTTCCCCAGATGAAACCACACTGCTCATGCAAGAGGGGAAAATGACTCAAGCCTTGCAATTACTGCACAATTATGTGGAATGGTTTGGGTTGGAAGGGATCCTAGGGCCCATCTAGCTCCAAACCCCTGCCATGGGCAAGGGACACTTTCCACTAGACCAGGTTGCTCAGACCTCCATTAAGCATGGCCTTGAACACTTCCAGGGATGGGGCAGTGCCAGTCCAAATACTGATCCCTGAGGAATGGCACTTGTCTCCACGTGGACACTGAGCCATTGATCACACCTGTTTGCTTCCAGCCAATTCACGGAGTGGTACAGCCACCAAATCCATCTCTCCAGCTGCTGGGCAGGACTGTGTCAATGCCCTGCGCAAGTCCAGGTAGATGGCATCAGCTGTTCTTCCCTTATCCACAGCTGCTGTAACCCTGCCACTAAACTTGTCAGCCATAATTTGCCCATCATCTAAGAGCAACCAGCTTTTTAAACTCAAGTAGAGCAATTCCACTGAGATCCTTCCATGATGTGTGAAATTCAGATTTCCTGAGCTATGTATTTAAGTCAGACAACTATTCAGCAACCCTACCTATTGCTTTCAGAGTGCAGAGATGATACTGAGCAAGTTGAGTGCTTTCAGTACCAGCACAAACTGCAGCTGTAACTTTGGACAGAAATACCTTCTGTGTGAAAGTGCTAAGCAAATTCAGAACTTCCTTGCTGAACCATAAGAGATACTTTAAAGATACCATCCAGCAACTACTGAACTCCTCAGGGAGTTCAACGGCTTCATCCTTTGCCATCTGCCAGCTTTCTAGTCCTTGAACAACCCAGCAGCTGTTTGCTGCTCTAAAGAAAAGCTTTTTTACTGCAAAGATCTCTTGGCAGCTCTAGAGCACACATCCACCAGGTCTTGAGACAAATTCATCCTTTGGGACAGCACCTGCATATCTACAAAGGAGCAGTTTGTTGCCACAGAGAGCTTGGTCTGCATGCAGTGATTAATGTCACTCAGAACACTCAGCAGAATTGTGCCCTGCAGGACTCAGGTAGATACTGAAATCATGAAAATCCTGAATATCAAAACCATATCAAATTAAAGTAGTTGGAAAATTCAAGTTTGGTCCCATTCTGTGCTCTGATGCGGGAACAATCTATTTGAAAAACAAGTGCAAAAAGAAAAAAGTGCTGTATCTCTGCTGGGGCAATGATGGTGCAAAAAATATATAAACAAATGAATTAGGATTAAATTTTGTGCAGGGATGCACTCTGAAATCACACAGCATTCAGAAATCATTTAAATACTTCCCGTATCCTGGTTTTTCAGTCAAAGCTTTTGTATTTACTGTTTTACATTAAAGTAACATTTACCATGCATGTTATGACAAATGAGACTTCTGTGAATTGACTCAATGAATTTTAACAACCTGGTCTCAAGTTATGAGAGATGAAGGTGGTGTTTTCATTCCACATACTGAAAACAATATTAATTTTAAAAAATCAGTAGCACTTTACAGTGGGAGCAGGAATGGAATCCAGGTTTCTTTGCTCTGAGCTCTGCAGAGCCATTTGTCTGCTAGCACTGCATTGATGTTTGCTGATGGCATAAAACAGAACTCATGAGGGCATGGAACGCAAACTGCTCAGAAGCACCCATGGAACGAGTCCCAATGCAGCAAAGGACAGAGAAACACTGTGCTACCCATCAAGAAATTCCCTCAGAGGTACCGCGACTTTCTTGCACCATCTGGTGACTTTTAGCTGCAACTGCAAACCAGAGAGGGACAGCTGGGTCTGTGCCATCGACCGTGCTCAGAGCAAAGGCCACAGAGTCTGCTACTTGGCAGAAATTGCTCCAAGACAAGCTGAGCAGTAAATTGCCAGGAAACAGTTTGTTTATCAGTTTTAATGCACATCATAAATTGCTGTTCACCACTGTGATCAGATTATTGGAAATACTGCCTTGCTGTAGGTCTGGCCTGCGTTACTGACAGCAGTATTTCTCAGATGCTACTTCCACTGCTGCTTTCCTATACCTCCAGCTTGTCTCCATGCTGAGATGGGAACTACAGCAATGTTCAGTCAGACGAAAAGGTTTGCCCCGTGTGGCACTACAAGTCCAGCTGAGGTGAGCTGACAAGGCCAGCCACGTTTCTCAGGTAACAGCTGACATTCAAAGCACTACCATGAACCTCTGAAGTACTTCACATGGATGAAATGATGACTACATTTAAACAAATATTCTTGTTTAGCATTTATTAAAAATAAAAGTAGGTTTCTTTACCTGGCTGGGCAGCACTATCATCATTTGCTGCAGAATAGAAAATATAATCCACAGTGACAGCACTTCGGGAATGACAAGTTGTCACTTCCGGTATCCCAGTTTCAGCGAAGTAATGAGAATACACTGAAGACAATTTAAAATGGTGCCGCAATTTTGAAGACAACCTAAAGCAACATCAAAGAAAATGATTTTATTTTCTTGCATTACCAAGAAGGAATAAGTAATGAAGAAATAGCAAATAGTTCCTGGTTACAAACAAAATGAATTATCTGGATATGCAAACTAGTGTTTCTCTGCTGCAAGCCATCCCATACCCTTTTGTGTGAGAGGCCTAGAACTCTGAAGGCAAAATGCAGGCAGCATTTTCAAGTAAAAGAGCTGATCAGAACTGGCTTAGCTGACACTTTAATTATAGATAGCTTTCACTTCTATATACACTTTGTAAGCATGTATCCTCCTTCAGCAATCTCTCCCTGACAGACAGAAATGTCCATGAAAACATTTTATATGAGAGCAACAACGCACAAATTCATCTAACCAGACCCTTCAGCATATAGAGAAATTAATATTTTTAGGTTTTGTTTTCTCCCCCAAGCTAGAGCTATCAAGCTTCCAAGTTAGGCTATGGCTAGTCATCTTTCTTCCACTCAGGCTCCCATTTTCTGTCTCCCCATCATTTATCTGTTCCTCTTCAGTTCAGCCCATCTTGTCTCACCTATCTTTTCAATCTTGAAAGCAAAGTGCAAAACTTTCAGCAAAAGAACTCCTGTCTCCCAGACATTTGCTTCCATCATCTCTACAAATCATCCATCCCTCAGCTGCACCTGCCTCATCTTGCATTTTAAACCTGAGCTGCAACGTCTTCTGGTTGAAACCCACGCAATTAAAAAGAAAATCAGCATGTTACCTGCCTGATTCAGAGCAGAGATAAACATGCCAGTTGGTACAACACAGACATGTACTAATTTCTGCTTTTGTTACATCCCTTTTAAGGTGACATCCCTTTTAAGATGAGGGGAAAAAACCCTGCAAGAAGCATTCAGCATGCTATGGGTTTAGACCGTAGCATAGGGCTTCCGGTTTGTTATCTACTTCTTCTCTCAGAAATGCCATGACTCTCTTTCATCACCAGGAATTCTAATATGACTACCTGCAGTGATACCACGATCTCATTTCTGATAAGAAATGGCTGACTTGAAGCCTGACATCACATACATACATTTAGGGCTATTTACTTATTCTATACTTTACTTTATATGCCTTTACGAGTTTGGTAAATGCAAATACATTCTTCCTTTCAAAAAGCAGTTACATTTTCCTCCTCAGCATTCTAGCCATGGCTTCCTCCTTCAGTTTAACAAGCAAGTATTTTGATCTGAGTGAAAGTTGTCTCACCAAATCCATAATACTCCACATTTCTCAGACTCAAAGAACTTAAATTCTCCCACATAGCTCATGACAAGGAAGATTTTATGACCTTTCCAGTTCCTTTCCCTCCTTCTTGCCAGTATTATAAACCATAAACCAGTGTATCAAAGACAATAAAAAGACAGAGAAGTGACAACACTTAAGCAGCTGGACAACACTAGCTGATTTTTTTCCTCTCCCTTTTTTAAAAACGTGGCTTCTACAACTGCACTGAAGTTCACGTGTTTCTTGCAATGTCCCTACAGAGCATGATGTCCTGTTTATGTCAAGAAGTGACAAAAAATGCCAGAAGTGTTCTTTTAATAAGCAGACAGAAAGTATGCTCTGAACAGCACTGACACATCACCCCTGCATTCTGAAAAAATATCTGCACGTTCCTGGAAGAATACACATTCCATTATTGCCAGTTCTAGACTTCTGCTGTCTGATCAGCCTTTTCATGTTTAAATGGACAATGATGTTTTTGCTGAAAGGGTGATCATCAGGTATCCACAGCTGGAATCAGATATAAATTTGGTCTAAAAACAAAACCAACCCCCAAGTAACCAGCCAAGGGCTTCGATATCTTTCCCCCAACACATACTTTTCAGATGCTATTACAATCTCCTGAGTCTTGTCTGGTTTTGCTGCTTCCAATTTTTCTCCTGCAAAATGAAAATAAATTCAATTTATATTTAAAATTAGGATATAAGTGAGACCAATACTGAAGGGGTACAGAAAAGTTACAGGGAAAAAGTATCTTTAAGTACACTCGTTTTTTGCAGCAGGCAAGGTACAATTCACAAAGCTGGATTAAATTCTTCTGTTCCATTAGTAACATCCCCTCTAAAGACTCTTCTACATTATGTCCCATTCATTTAAAATTGTTTTTTCTGTCAAAAAAGAAAATAGTGGATGAAAGATGTCGCCATACTCAGCAAGGAATCACTTGCTTTTCCGAACTGTTCCATGAAGTGCCAACACTATAATTCATAAACTATGAGGCAGAATGCGGATTCACACTATGACCATGTGCTGCATTCCTTCACCTCTCTCTTCCCACTCACAGCACAGCTGGCTTTCAGGATGCAAACACAGGAGTTTAAATATTACACACCTACTCCTGAATGGAAATTTCTAACTATTATCTTATAAAGATTCAAATTTGCAAAGTTTATGTGAAAAAAATCACTTTACACTCTAATGTGCTCAACCAGGAAGTTTTGTAAGCTCAAAACTCACTGTTTTTCCCCCACTCGAATGGAACATCTAGTTTTCAGTACTAACTGAATGATACTTTCAAAGGCTCACAAAAATTCATTAATCCAAAAACCGACCTGAGTTTTCTTCTTTTGGTTGCTGTTTTATTTCATATACACAGCTTTGTGAAATACCTAATTTTTTTGGCCAAATTGGAATAGATAAGATTCTTTGTCCCCTTGGAAACTGTTCTTGCCCAGAGACCTGAAAAAGACAACACAAGCTTTTTTCAGACAGAAATCTGATTAAAAAAACCCAAAGACCCCACCTAACAAACATGAAATAAGGGAATATTTTTGTGAAGTTTAAAGAAAAAGGCCTCGCCCCTTAGAATAACTCTTTTATAATGAGTCAAATCCCTGTAAAAACAACACCCTTTATGTACATCCACTTTGTTTATCCTTAGCAAGTTCTTTGCAACTATCCGATTTTTCCAGATGGTTCTTGTGACACTAAGACACTTCCCAGGACACTTTTAGCAATATGACAGGACTGGCTCAGCATACACAGCTACCCAGCAGACACTTCAGCTTCATGATGCTGATCCTTCTGGGAGCAAGTCAAGTCAAATGGGGGCTTGAATCAACTACCCGAAGAACACCCAGCAGGGCTATTTTTTGGGTTATGTTTTCTCATTTTATGTAGTCCAGTCACTCCTATTTAAATAGCGTGTGACACATCCAACAGCTGCATACAAGAGCTCACAACAAGACATCATTTAACATGAAACAGTTGAGGTTCAGCATCTAATTGCAGCTTTGCTTTTACAATCACTGTAGCCACCAAGTTTATCTACAGTAAGAGTCACCTTCCCACAGAGCACACAGTAGGTTTTTGATTAAGTAGTTATTTTATCCTACTTAAAGACTGGGACACAAACACAGTGATAAAATCATCCAAACACAGTGATACAATGACGCTGTGGATTCACTACGCTTCAAGAATGAGTGTTGGTGAGCTTTCCCTTTCAGAATGCTGGACGAGGATACAATATTCCCTAAGGCACAGCTAATACACCTGAACTCATTTAAGTAACTCTGCAGTAACTTTTGCTTTGCAGGCTGCAGAGAGAGCACTAAGATAGGCACTGCAGTGGAAACAATCACAGCACCATTCGAATACTTCTCTTTAACCTGCATTAACCATATTTTGGTGAGAAGTGAGAAGCTCAGCCTACCTTCCCTATAGCAAGTCCTTCATAATTTAACTTTCCTTCCTTTATAAATCTGTACAATGGAGAGCCAGGAACAGAATTGAAGTCCCCACAGATGATAATGGGGCAGAAGGAACCATCCATCTGAGGGGCAACACTGGCAATCTCTGCCAGGAGCATGGCCAGCTGGGTCAGTTTGATGTCCCCTCTCCTTGGGTTGTACAGCAGGTGTGTATTGGCAATACAGATGGCAGCACTGGCTTTACAGTGAAATCTGGGCCGCAGCAGCAACACCAGTCCAACGTTGTCCCTGTCCAAGAGAGGGATATCACGGCGAAAAAATTCCACAGGGTTTGAGGAAATCAGGCTAAATTTGGAAGTTTTGAAGCAAATGGCACAGCCATCAGGTTTTCTCCCTGTCCTCATTTTATACTCACAGTGATACCCTGCAACAAAGGCAATTAAAAACATAAACCATAATTTTATAAATAGAGATTTTGAAACAAAATTAGAAAAATCCCATGCTGCTTTTCTCACATGACAGTAAACCCCCAGTTTGAAGACCAAAGTCTGCATGAAGTTCACATATACTCGTGTTCATAGCAGGACAGGAGACCTGGTCCAAAACCTTTTGCAATGTGCAAGCATCTACAGACTCTAAGACGTAAGCCATGTTCTTATCTCCTCATGGGAAAGAAACCCCAACCCAAACCAACAAAGAAACCCCCACTAGTCACATAAAAGCGACCTTGTGAATTGAAGTTTTTTCTGGATGTTACAAGAATGGTTTAGGAGTAATACCAGTGAAGCATTACCAACCAAAAGCCTTAATAAAGCTAAGTCATTAGTCAATATCTAAAATGATTTATAGAACAAAGGTCTCAAACATATTTACATAATTATGCAATTATCCAGTAAGCAGCAAGTGGCAAGCTTTCACCAAGGAAACAGAGACACTTATCACAAATGACAGCACTGGAGTTCAAACAAGTCCATCTAGAAACAGCGATTTGCCAATTTCTTCATTTTATGTAGAGGTGATTTAAACAAGACCTTATCTACGTATGGAAAAAAATTTAGATCTTGAAACAGTATCTACTTTTTGCCATTTTATAATGTTCTCTGCCCTGCCCAGATCATATGAATTCATGAAGTACAGCCTCAGCGAAGTAGGGTGAGTTGACCTGAGCTCACATCAGTGCTGGTACAGGGGATTCCCACTGCCCTCTCCCAGATTCAGGCAATGTTGGTCCTGCCACTTGTTGTGCCACTTATTGCTAACTGAGTAAGCCAACAGAAAACTAACCCAGAAAAATAAAATTAGTCTGAATAGTATTCTGCTGGACTGGTGGATTTCATCAGTGAGTGCCAGAACTAGCCCAGGATAAGGGGCAGGATATGCATCTGGGAGTTAGGGATGGGGAAAGGACGAGCTAAAGCAGCTCTGGATTCTCCTGTACAGTAGCTGCAAGCTCACTTGCCCACACAAGCCTGACCTCACTGTGTTGTTTCATGTTTCAAGTGGATTTCAACCAGTACTGCCATTACTCAAACTTCTTTGCAAACACTCAATTCTGGGAGCTAGATTACCTCAACTAACCAATAAAGCAAAAAGTATCAGTCCAGTGCTGCTCCTTCACTGTGTCCTCCTGGCATCAGACAAGAACCAGTGCCAGGATGGAAGCAGGGCCCTGGGACCTGAAGGTAGTGCAGGGCACGTAAGATTTAGATCAGTTTAAACCACCATGGAATCAAACTCTTAGCAACGTGCTCCTTCCATAAAATCACATGTGGGAGAGTCACAAGGCAGTCTACTCAGACTGACTGACAGCACTTGTATAAAAACTAATGAATATATACTGACCATGGATAACTTAGTGCTGATATTTGCAAGGTTTCAAGGCAGAAAAACATGTCCTTGAAGAGCTACCCAACAGGAATACTGGTAAAAAACAAAAAGGCAGTTTTGAGAGAGCACTTGATGAACTTATAATAGAGGATACACAACATTGTTGCATGTGATGGCAAAAGACTTGATTTTATAATCTCTGAGAGGTTTTTTTTGAGGAAACTAGTACTGAGTTTCCCAAGGACTATGTTCCCAAAGGGTAACAAGTTATCCCTGTAGGGGAGAAGACAATGTATTGGTCATAAGAGTTTCCTCATACCCAGGGATTCCAAACTTGACTTGATATCTGTTCTGTAGTGGTCTTCTTGGACTTCTTGTAAGCAGAGCACCTAAGGGAAAAGGTTTACAATTAAAACATATTAGTAAGTACCTAAAAATATTATCACATCATATCTCTGTTGGCCAGTCTGTACAGGTATTAAAAAAAACAAACTCAGAAGCTTTTTGACTCCATAATCCCACAAAAGAACTCACTCTTCTACAGAAAATGCTTCCTAAGATTACAAAGGTCCAATTCCTGCCACCCCTATTCAGACAGACATTTTGAGAGGTGAGATTAAATTTAATCAAAATAGTAACTTGCTACTATATTCTCAGCAGTTCAGGGGAAGGCTCAGTGCCAGTGAGGAGGGGTGAAGAGGCCAGTGATGTACGACAGGATGGAAAACAAGTTTCCATATTATAAGAACCTGAACCAAAGATCCAACTCAAAATACTCGTTTAAGAGAGGTCACAGAATATTTTGAGTTGGAATGGACGCACAAGGATCATTGAGTCCAACTCTAGTTGTGAGCATCTTTGAGCCCTCCCCCAGCACACTGCAGTGACACAGATTCACAACTACCACTGGGATAAAGGACGGAGTTCCCAAAGGGGAACAAGTTACCCCTGCTTGCTGAACTGCAGCAGCACATTCCACTTGCCCAGCTGACATTAGCTCATTCCATGTCTCAAGAGAGAGTCAAATCTCAAAGCAGCATTTTGAAGTCTCTGCCTCACTCAAGGTTACAGTTCCACCCAATGAAATAGTTAAAAATCTATGTCCTCTAGCAAGAATTTTTTCTGTGGAAAGGGCATCGGCACCTACCAGAGTTTGACAGCAGCTGCTCCTCTCACAAAGCTATCTAAGGTATCTCATTGTAAAGGTTAATGCATACAGGATGTATAAATTTATTAGAAAGAAAGGAAGAGCTTGAAGGGGACTTTAACTTCCAGATTCCTTGCTACCTCCTGCATTTTCCAAATGGTACAAGGCTGTTTTTCTGTCGCTTCCCTAGTACAACTACTTTCTGTCAGTACTGTTTTCTGACACAAACAGGATGGATTCTATCACTGAACTTTAGTTGGTCTGAACAATGACTGAAGCAAAATTTTACTGACTTGACTCCCTGATTAAGACTTACAATAATTTATGTGTCCTCAAAACCAAACAATAAACTCTACATCCAACCAAAACCCCAGCAGTGTTTTTTCAGACCCTAATACAGAGTAGCAGAATTTGCTACTTCAATTTATCAGTTCTTTAGAAATATCCACATGCTCATTTTCTACTCACATCTGCATCCAGCTCCTTGATCTCTTGTAGGATGTTGGGAAATCTGTATGTCCAGAATAGCAATCGCTGCCTGCAGTGTTTGTACAGGTGAGAGTTGTCTTCCAACAAATTCTGTGAGAGAATATTGTACGACATGACTGTAAAATCAAATGTTGCCTCACTTCCTGTATTGCTTTGGTCAGATCCTTTATTTTTCGCAATTTTCATTGTTTTACTCTGCTGACAGAAATATTCCCAGTGTCTTTTGATGGTTCCTGTTAAAAGCACATGAAGCAGAAAAAAGTTATGTTATAGACCATATTACTTCTTACTGCCCTTGGAAATCATTCTACTGACAACTATTTGTCTTTCAAATAGTTTAAACAATTCTAAAAGTTTATTCAAATAGCAGCAATTCAGACCCTCTGTTTTAGAGGAATTTTATATAAGCATCAGTAAAAAAACAAAAATAAAATCAAACAAAAAAAACCCCAACCCCAAAACAAACAGCACAAAACCATTATATGCTCTGGATTTCAACTGCTTTGAAACTGGCAAACTGGCATGTTCTAAGGAGATTGTTGCAATCAACTACACCCCCTGCTCCTATAGAAGGGTTGTCAAACTGGTGAGCCAAATCCAGTCTGTTGAGAGTCTCATGCTGCCTTCTGCCACTGCCTCCTCAGCAGAGATCGTGTATCTCAGTCTGGGATACAATCCTTAGGGCAGCATATGGGCATCTTGTTGATCTCTGTCAGGAATCAATCAATCACCTGTAGCCTGTGTACAGTTTGTAAAACTCAGCTATAAGCTGCAACAGGGTCTACTACAGGAGTCCCAAGACAAACAAATGAACCCAAATTTTCTCAGTGAGTTGAGAAATCAAGAAATTGTTAAGTCTCAGAATTACCAAGAACTTCTGAAAACGCTTATTTTGCCTTTCTGCCATTTCTAATTTCATACTATTAGTATGAAAATTCATAATAATGTATCTGCCCATCATGAAAAAAAGCATCCAATTACTTTTAAGAAATGTATTTCTTCACTTAAAAACTCACAAAACAGAGATGCTTTTAACCCTTTATATCTGACCTCATCTGAGAGCAAGCTGAGGTCCAGTTACCTGTGCCAACAACCAGTGGCAGACTGCAGCTATAGCTGTTACTATCTGTCCTATTTGGGTAGTAAATTTCATTGCTGTGCTTAGATTATTCAGGACTTTATGGTGTTTGCAATGAATACAGCAAGGCTTTAAGTTCTGTTTCTATGGTGGGAGAGAAGCCACGCTGCTCCTCAGCAGGCATCTTTAATTACCATCACCATACAAAAAGTGACTGGGAAGGACCACAGTGCCAACCACACCCTCAGATAAGGGTTTGTTCTACAGGGTTAAGAGAGGACTCAGCAATTAAGGCACAAAGCAAACTCCCTTCCTTTGGCTCCTGAATATGGATATGATATTTCTGAGCCTTATGGGTATTTGTGTCCAAAAATCCCTTTGGGATGCTGATAGCATCTATTGCCCCTTTTAGTTATAATACAATTTCCAGTTTATTTTGCTAAGGAAGTGATTTATGCAGGAGGGCCATAATTTTGACTGTATCCCTCTATTTGTTTCACAGTAGACAAAACTGTTAATATACACAAAACTCAGTAAAATACTTGGATGCTGTGTAGAAGATTGTATCTGTAATAAGCTAACCCAGACACCTGGAAGTTTCATGGAAGTTTGTTACTGAGCCCAGTAGACAAGTCTGCACTTCTTCCCGTGTTTCTCTGGATAAACACACGTGCTGCTTGCTCTGTCAGATGTGATCTGACACAAAACTTGCTAATGTGCGAGTGGCAGAATACAGGTGTAAAAACAAAATCACACAATCACACTGGAAGCAAGCACCATTAAATCTCAGTCCATTAATTTTCAGTTTTCTAGGTCACAGATAACCAAACTGGCCTGGAAAGCAACCAGTTCACGTCCAGAAGGGTTTATGAGCTCAGGTAGAGTACAAGGAATGAAGCTATACAACTGCCAGCCCAGCTCAGCCCTACATCAAGTCAGCCAAACCTTTTCGCATTTTAGAGTTTCCAAGTTAACAGCCATGACCTGGTGACAGAGACGTAAGAGTGTTGTCTGAACCAAGCTCGAGACTCCCCAGGCTGGGCAACGTGTCACACAACTGACTGTGTTCTACTGCTAAGTGCAGTGAACCTGTTTACAGACTAGACAGCATTACAAAACTGGACCATTTTTAACATATTTTCTTGAGACGAGTGCCAAGAAGGAGCAGGCAATACTGCTCATAACTCTAACTCATTTGGTGTATTTAGCATTACAAACAAACATGGAAAATGAACAAAGAGCATCTTTTACCTTTCTTGCTGCCATGTTTTTCCTCATTCTGTGCTACAGAAAGATAAGATATTTCCTTCTGTTTAGACAAGTTTGTTTCTTGTTCAGGAGTTGAAGTATCACCCTGGCCACTGACTCTTCTCTTCTTTGTCAATGGTTCGTCTCCCTCAGATTTCATACTGGGGTTGAGTAGGTGAAAGCAACAACTTTGTGTGTAGTTATCAAGATGCCAGTTATAGTTCTGAAATTGTCTCCAAGGTCCAAAAAATGGAGGGAATCTCCAGTTTGCTGAGAAATCAGCTGGAATAGGCAGTGGAAACGAGGCCCAGGGAGGATAGTGTCCGGCCCATCTTATACAGCTGGAAACTGGGCTGTTCAGGGCAAGTATCTGGGAGCCATTCCAGTGGGTGATCCAGCCTCTGCCCAACCTCTGCACATGGCGGGGCAGCATGGAGTGTCTACCAAAAAAGCACAAGTTTCATTACTGGCACACATCTGCCTATAGAAGGCTGTAGAGGCAAGTCATCCTAGTCAGGATGACTCTTTCTCTACAAGTTAACGCACACAAGATACTCAAACACTTATAGATATATACAACACATTTAAACATTTATCTAAATGATATGCAAAATGGGACTTTACAAAGTGATCTTGCATCCTTTTCCCCCCAGAGATTTCCAAGTGTTATTTAGTGTCCAAACCCAATCCATCTGAGTAACTACAATTTATTTTCTGCCTTGTTGAATTCAAGTGTCAGATCTTTTAAGAGCTCGGAGGAATGACCTTTAAAAAATGTCATTTTTGCATGCTGCATTAACTTTATAAGGCCATCTGTAAGGAATGAGAAGACCACTTTCCTGCAAGCAGTCAGAACTTTTTTTGGAAAGCCATTGATTTGGCTCAAATCCCAATGCCAACACGGCAGGGAAATAAAGGTACTAAGTCTCACTAGCACCAGCTTAAGACTAAATTTGTATTCTTATTTCTTTTCCGGGAGGGCAAAACACAGCTCAGCAACTAAAACCATGGGAAAAAAAAGGGCTTTTTTTCTTTTTTTTAGAAGAAATCTGTCTCTCAACAAAATCACAGGAAGGAAGGCTGAGTGATAATAATCTGTCTCATCTTCCTCACTGTTTAAATAAGAAGGTGTATTTTGAGCTTGTAAGCAAAAGATAAAAAAGCCTGGTATGCCTGAAGTTGAACTGAAGTGAGAACCTCCCAGCTGCCATTCAGCGGAGCAAATAAGCCAAAATACAGAATCACTGAATCACAGAACATGCTGAGTTGGAAGGGACCCTCAAGGGTCATCGAGTCCCACTCCTGTCCCTGCACAGGACATCCCCAGGAGCTACACCATGTGCCTGAGAGCATTTTCCAAATGCGCCTTGAACTCTGTCAGGCTGCCTAGTGCTGTGACCACTTCCCTGGGGAGCCTGTTCCAGTGCTCAACTACCTTCTGAGTGAAGAACCTTTTTCTAATATCCAGCCTAAACCTGCTCTGACACAGCTTCAGGACCCTCGGGTCCTGTCACTGGGCACCCCAGAGAAGAGATCACCGCCTGCCCTTCCTCTTCCCCTCACGAGGAAGGTGTAGACTGCCATGAGGTCTCCCTCAGCCAGGCTGAACAGACCAAGGGACCTCGGCCGCTCCACATATGGATTCCCATCAAGGCCTTTCACCATCTTTCACTGCCCTCCTTTGGACACCCTCTAATCACTAATACAAATTCCAGCAAAACCAGCTTGTCCTGAAACAACCCTTTTCCGCCACAGCGCACCAGATGTAGTCTGGCAGACACAAAAACCAAACACCCCCCAGGACACCACAGCATTACTGTGGAACAAAACGAAGCACCCCTCTTTAAAAAAAAAAAAAAAAAACTGAAACATTTGCTTTACAGAAAAGCGCTGAGAAACTGCTCCCTCCTAAACCCCACAGCCCTCCACCGCCGGCAGCAGAACGCCCCACGCCGCGTCGGGCTCTGTTTACCCCGGCCCTGCTCGGCCTAATGGCGGGCATTGCACACCAGCGCCCCCAGCCCCTGTTACCTCCCGGCGGGCCCGGACGCGGGCCCGGCCCAGGGGGGCCCCGCTCCCGGCCCCACGCAGCCCCGGCGCCCCCCGAGGGGGTCAGCCCAGGGCAGCGCCAGCTCCGGC